>JARYGA010057566.1:0-41516 GCA_030545235.1 Helianthus tuberosus
ACAAAAAGACAACTTCTATCTACTAATTTTCATTTTACCCCTAAAGTGTATGACCACATCTTTTTTCTTTAAAAGGACATTACGGTAATAAACCTTTTATTGAAGGCCTTTGTCTCTATTATAGCAAGGGGTTATGTTTTAATATGTAACTATGATTTTCCCATCGCGTATTGCAACGGAGAATTCGGATACGTTTCGTTACTTATCGTCATCATATCGGCAATCGCTTTAACTTATATACTGTCACATCAAGGCAACCATAAAAATGATTATGATATTGGAATCGTAACATTATATTAGAAATTGTAATATCTTATATTATATAACTTAAATACGTCATGTCTAGAAAACCACAAAATTGCGATATCGGATGCTAATGTTCTTCTGAAGATATCAGTTCGTTTCTAATGGAAAAATACAAAAAATCATCTATATTTTATCGTTTTCATTAATAAAATTAAGTACGTCAAAACGTTATATTCGAAATGTATAAGATGCAATATTTTTTTACTAAAATAACGAAAAGGGTAAACACGTCATTTAAAAAAAGACTAAACCATTGTGTCGCTTTGATGAAATATATAGTTGTGTTTTAATCACTTATACTTTCTATTCATAGCTCTGTTTTAAGTAAAATTTATATCTATGTATAGAAAAAATAAACACGTTACAACGGCATATTCAGAATTTTATAAAATATCTTATCTTAAAAACCATAAGCGGAAGTTAGAATATGTTCAAAAGTAATTATAACGAAAAAATAATATAATTAAAAACAAAAGCTACTAACATTTTTATACATTTATGAATTACAAATTACATATTCTTTGCAAATATATGTTAATAAATGAATATATGTAGCTAACTCAAATTTACAGGCTATAATTGGTTAATTATGAAAACAACATCTACACACAAATCGTTTGGATGCCATCATAAATTTATAATGCCATTCCTATAAATGAATTAAAAGTGAAGGCTTTGTTTCTACTTAAAAGTTTTCTAGGACAATTGTACTTTTTACTACATAAAAAATTACTTAGATATCATCATCATCAATACATAATGACATTGATGTAAATTAATTTGAAGTAAAGGATTTTGTTTGTACTTTAGTTTAAAAAAATACCTAGATTTTATGTGGTTAAAATAGAAAAAGAAAAGCTTCTAGTTTCAAAAATAAAAAGAAAAAACTTCCTGCACCGAATGTAATGTTATTTATAATATAACAAGTGTTTCTCACGCGAGTTGGGGCGTAGAATCTTGGTACGAACCAAACATTAAAAACCAGTATGAAGATGCACAATGTAAATATATAAAACAACAAAAAAATAAAATGTTACAAATAGAAGAAAAGTAGTGGTATGTGATGGGAGAGTGAAACCCGAACCTTAATGTGTGTTATAGTACATGTTTTATTATGTTTTAAGTGGTTACATGCCTTGAATGTGATAACTACGAGTATTTGTGGTTTGACAGGTTAATCGCTTAAACCGGTGAAGTTAGGATGCTTGGAGATGAAGTCGAACAACCGTAGATGGAAATCAAGTCATATTACACTATTCGAAAGTTGTTTCGGGCCAAAATATAGCTTGGAAGTACAATAAACGGAAAAAATTGAAATCCAGGGGCCGTTGGGTAATTAGTTGAAAGTTGAAATTGTAGCCATAATTACGGTATAGGTGAGTTGGATAAAAGACTTCCAGCGGCAATATAACATAACTTATGGTTCCACAGAGTAGTCTACGGTCTAGGGAAACAAAAGAGGCAGTAGATACGGACCATAACCTATGGTCATTGGACCATAGGCTACGGCGGAAGTGATAAGGCAGCGCGCAACTTGTTTTGCTCAAGGGTTTAAAAGGGTTTTGAAACCCTAACACACATATACAGACATTGAGGAACGAAATTAGGAAGCAAAGATCACATTCTTGGCTAATCTTTCATCTTTAATCATCACTCTTTGCATCATATCAATTGGATTGAAGATGGTTTCCTCCGTATTTCAAGCTTGCGAAGATCGATCAACCAAGATGAGCGGCTAATTCTTTAGTGGTTTCCTCCGGTTGGAGGATTCTTGTAAGTGAACGAATTTATGTGTTTTTAATCGTTTGTAAATTAGGTAATCTAAGCATTCGATGCTTTTTACCTATTTATTCAATTGACTGGTTATAACCATTAATTTTATTTAAACTTTAGTTCTGATTCATTCAATTCCTGAGAGTTCTAGTAATTGGGATATATTTGATAGGGATTAGGGTTGGTAATTTCGATTGATTGCTCATATGATAACCTTTCGATGTTTTGTAATCAAAGTAAGTAGTCTTTGAATAATCACAACTTGTTAAATGAATTACACAATCATGTGTATGTGTTTGTCACAACCGAACACATAATTGAAGTTTGCTTTGAATCTAAAATCCGAAGGAACCACTGTTTCTTCCAATTGGTTACAACTCGTTTTAATTAGTCTTTTATTAATTCAACACTTCAAACAACTGAATTTTACATTACTGCAATTAGTTCTTAGTGCTTAATTCATAACACTTTCCACCAGACTCCTATGGATTCGATACCCTACTTACTCTAGCTATCTAGTTTAATTAGGTTTTCGCATGACCCGTACGACAGTCATCAAAATGGCGCCGTTTCCGAGGATTCGTGCGCAAAGTGTTATGTTATACGTGTTTTAGAAAAATAGTAAAAAAAAAAAAAACCCAAAAATAGTGTTTATTTCGTCTTGTTCAGAATTACATGTGATTTTGTGTTTGTGCTTGTGAAGGCACTCAGAAATCCAGGAAGTCTTCACCTCTAGTATTTGATCCAACAATTGAGAGGACAGTTTGAAAGACCCGAGTCATTCATAGAGAAAATAAAATCATGAAATCTCCAACACCTACATCTAATCTAATGGATACCTTAGAAAATCCATATAAGCAAACAACTTAACAAGCTCAATTCTCACCAACTCCTACTCAACCATCGCCTAACACCACCAGACCATCCGAACCACTACCACAATTCACCCAAACTACTACTACCCAAATTCCACCGATTCCACCACCACCGTTCCCTAACTTGGATAACCTACCACCAACATTGCCAAACCAATCATCATCTTCCCAACATCCACCTTTCACCCAAACATCTACTGCTTAGTACTATTCACCATATGTGAGGATAGTATCTGATGAGAACATCATCCCCCTCACCAAAGTCAACCCGTTAACCAATCAACCTCAATTCCTCTTCAAGATCAGCCTTCACATTATCAAGCACCTCAACAGCAACAGTTCTCAGTAAGAACCTCTATTTTTATCAAAGGCATGCTCCGGGGAATTTGGAGATGGATATGAAGAATTTGACAGTTATGTGGGTATTCAAGATGATCGGCATGTGTTGAATACGGGGAATGTTGAGAGGTGCAACACGTGTTCGGATTTGCTAAAAGAGGGAATCGAGAGCCAGCTGGGTATCAACAATACAACTACCCACCCAATCCAGTTAACCAGCAAGGCTGTGTAAGATTGATAAACATTCCAATGCCACCACCGGTATAACAGATACCTGCTCAGCAAAGACCGCTCCCGAGAAACATGGTCCAATCGGTCAACTAACCTGAGGGCATACCGATAAGATATGATCGTGGACTGGTGCGAGGGGTTGAAAGTCATTTCAAACTAGCTATCGCTAACAACCCATCACCGGTGTTGACACCTCAATTACGTGGTCGTTCATTTGTAGTGAGAGCACAATCCATTCAGAGCTTGCCCAAGTATCATGGTTTGGCAACGGAAGAACCGTATCAACACATTGCCGCATATGATGCTCGCTGCAACACCATAGGTGGTCAAGGTTTTACACCCGACGATGTGAAATTGGTACCTTTCCAATTCACACTTGAAAACAAGGCACAGCAATGGTTCCACTCCTTACCATCTGCCTCAATCTTCACATGGCCTGATATGCAGTAGTTATTTCTGGATGAGTTTTACACTCCACAAAGGACCAGTGATGCTAGGAGAGATATTAGAAACTTTCAACAACAATTTAGTGAGTTATTTCACGAAGCATTCAATAGGTTTAAAATGTTGTTGAAGAATTGTCCACATCATGGTGTACAAATGTGGGTGTTACTTAATGCTTTTCATGAGGAGTTAACACCAGAAGATGCACGTGATCTCATCTCGATATCAAATGGTACATTCGGTACAAACTATGCGCACGTTGACTGGGATTACTCGGAGAAAATGGCGAGCACTTCAAAGCGAAAGGCTCAATCTTTGAGAAGAGCTCAACACGTGACGGTGAGAGCAGTTGAGAACACACCGGAAATGGGGGTACAGATGCCTATGTATGGGCATTGTGGAGATTTTGGGCACAGAGCTGCTCAGTGCCCTAGTATTGTTAGTATATATGATGAGGTGTATATGCTGCAAGGAAATGGGAATAGATACCCAGGTTTTCAAGGTAGTAACCAATATTTCCAGCCCCGTAATTAGACTAATTATCAAGGGGGCAATAATTTTGGTTATCAAAGAAGCTATCAGCAGGGTAATGGTCAGGGCAATAATGAGATCATGGAAATGTTGAAGGCTATGCAGCAAGATATATGGAAGAAGTGCCAGTTGGATGAAGCGAGAAGAAAAATGGATGAGATTTGTGACAAGGCCACCCAATCGCTGAAAACACAGATAGGACAGTTAGCTAGTGAAGTAGCTATGTTGAAGCAGCAGAATGGGAGGTTGCCAAGTGACACTCAAACCAACCCCAAAAGTGTAAAGAACATACCAATCAGCGGGGTAAGTGTCGTTCCTAAAAACGAATTTAATGATAAATGTTTAACCTCTTTTATTTCTCAAGTGATTGAAGGTGTAACTGGAACAAGTGAGGGAAGAAGTGGAAGTGATGCAGGGGAATTGGTCATCCCAATCTGAGTTGGGAAATTCAAGATTCACCGAGCCCTGTTGAATTATTGAGCGGGGATGAGTGTTCTCCCAGGTAGCTTGTATGACTAGTCTGACTTTGGTCCTCTTCATGTAGTTAATAGCATGGCGGTGTTTGATGACGCGAGTTGGAAACAACCCCGGGGGATTGTGAAGGATGTGATAATCCAACTTGGCAAATTCTACTACCTGGTGGATTTTATGGTGATAAACAATGCACCATCGAGGTCATATGAGCAGCCGCAGGTAATGTTGGGTCGTTGATGTAGAGTGTGAATTTTGTGCGTTACTGTGGATATAATACGTGTTTTATTATATTTCGAGTGATAATGAGCCTTGAATATGTTAACTACGTGTGTTTATAATTTTTTAGATTAAACGCGTAATACGGCAAAGTTAGAGTGGTTAGTGATGATACGAAACAATAAAGGATGATGCTCAAGAGGTATCACATTATTTGGGAACGTTTCAGGCCGAATGATAACTTGAAGTCGAAAGACACACGAAGGATTGAAGTCAAAGGACCTTCTGTTTATTAGTGGAATGTTGAAACACAACTTGTATGTGTGAGAATCATGATACAATGAAGTTCAGGGGCTGTTTAGTCAATTACTAAAAGTTGGAATAGGAAGAGAAAGGAGTCTTAGGGATCTCGACGTAGCCTATGATGGTTATACCGTAGGTTACGATCTTCGCATGGTAGTCAACAAATGAATAGAAGCTTTAGAGCGTAACTTACGGAAATTATGTGTAGGTTACGGCTGGAAAAGAAAAATATGGCAGCATGTATGTTTTGGGTTGGATGTCATTTAATTTAACGGGGCCAAATCCTAAATCACGTGAGGAGGGTTTTGATAAGTCAACAACATTAATGAAAGGCATCACATCATCAATATTATATAGACATATATTGACGGCAGACTTTTGGAGAGAAAAGATCATCATTCTCAACTTTTTTTTTGAAAGATCAACAAAAATTTTTTTATTCCATTTATCTGGACAACCAAACTGTTGGCCAGATAGTTCACCAGTGTCATACAACTATTACATCACCTTTACACACCAAAACTAAGTAAATCAAAATTACACCAGTTTCCCCATGAGATATTACCATTTTTAACCCTGCTTTTCAGCCACATATAACCGAGTATCTTGATTTCTTCCTTCATTCTGTTTACATGAGGTTGTTTACCTTCGAAGACCGCCTCATTCCGACTCCGCCAAATAACCCATAAGGCCGCTTGGGTCACCAAACTCACCACCTTTTGCCATCTTTGTGATCCACTATTACACTTGTGGATGTTTGTCAAGTCCTTTAATTCAAGTGCATAAACCCGTCGAATTCTACACCAACGAGATACAAACTCCCATATCTGATCCGCTATATTACAAGATGCAAATACATGTAAAGCTGATTCAACCTCTTCGCCGCACATTTTGCAACAATTATCTTGGACGATTACATTCCGTCTAGCTAAGGCCGCATATGTCGGAAGTTTGTCTTGAATTAATCTCAAAATCATAAAGTTTACCTTTTTAGGGGACCAGTTATTCCACTCGAAGGCCAGATTTAGATCTGGAAAGATTGCCCGCTGGAGCTTTTCTTTGACACCGCTAACGAAAAAGCTTCCGGAATTGTCCATAATCCAGCACCAACCTGTCTGAACCTTGCCCAAGATGGTAATTTTTTAAAGCATCATTGAGGCTGTGCAACTCAGATAATTCCTCTTCACTGGTCGGTAATCTGGACCACATATATGTCGGCTCCAAACCTTCAGAACCAACAAACACCCTCTCCTTAATAAAAGCCTTTATATTACTCTCGAGCTGAAACAATATAGGAAATCTATCACACAAGGGAACTTCAAACAGCCACCTCTCTTTCCAGAAACATATTTCGCTATCGCTACCCGGGTGTCCCCGAAACATAGCCTCTAAGCATAAACCCACTGCACTATAATCTCCTTTTATACTACATATTTGTTTCCACGGACTCGCCATTGATACTTTTATTGGAATAAAACTCCAAATTCTTGCGTTATTATGAATTTCCAACACTACTTTTCTCCATAGGCTATCTCTTTCCACCTTAAACCTCCACCACCACTTCGACAACATTGCTAAATTTGCCACTCGAAGAGATCCAAAACCCATACCCACGAAATCTTTAGGTGTCATCATGTTTTTCCAAGCCACCCACTTCATCTTCTCTTTTTCCGTATTCGAACCCCATAAGAACTCTCTCCGTATCTTTTCTAACTTTTTTATCACCCCCAAAGGTGCCTTAAATAAGGAAAAATAGTATGTAGGTAGGGCATTAAGAAAAAAATTTACCAAAGTAATGCGGCCCCCAAAGGAGA
The DNA here is from genome assembly GCA_030545235.1 of Helianthus tuberosus. NCBI lineage: Eukaryota > Viridiplantae > Streptophyta > Magnoliopsida > Asterales > Asteraceae > Helianthus > Helianthus tuberosus. The sequence continues at coordinate 7,307 of JARYGA010057566.1, forward strand.
TTGTTTTTGCTTTCCAAAGAGCCAATCTCTTCTGGAATGTTTCTACCACCGGGTCCTAATTCTTGATCAAATTCATGTTAGCCCCAACTTGTAGTCCCAAATATTTAAACGGAAACGACCCCCGTACGCACCCCATCATATTAGCCATTAATTGGACCTGATTCTCTTCTAATCCGACCCCGTAAAGACTACTCTTTTTCAGGTTCACTTTTAGACCCGAACTTAAATAAAAACATCTAAGTATTCGCTTTAAATTTAGTAAGTTATTAAAGGACCACTCACCTACAAAAATCACATCGTCTGCATAAAGGAAATGTGATATTTGAGCCCCATTTGGTGACAAGCGAAGTCCTTCAAACACCCCGATATCGCCTACTTTTTTCATTACTCCTGTTAACGCCTCCATTGCTAGTACGAACAAGAATGGGGATAATGGATCTCCCTGTCTTAAACCCCTCGAGCATGAAAATTCTTGTGTTGGGGAGCCATTTACCAGAACGGATGCCCGGACCGACGACACAATAGACATGACCCAGCCCCGCCACTTGACGGGAAAATTCATTTGACAAAGTATGGAATTAAGGAAATCCCAACTTAGTGAATCATATGCTTTTTCGATATCGACTTTCAAGATCATTCCATCCCGTTTATTTCTTTTAAGCCATGGAATAATCTCATTAAGAATTACCACTCCGTCAAGAATACTTCTTCCTGCTAAAAAACCCGTCTGTTCCTCTGATACAATTTTATGGATCACCATCTTTAATCTATTAACTAGTACCTTAGAGACCACTTTGTTTATACATCCGATTAAACTGATCGGACGGAAGTCATGTAAGCCACCTGGGTCATTCCGTTTTGGAATAAGGGTTAAAAAGGATGACATACATCCATTATTTAATTGTTCGGCCGAGTGAAAGTGTTGAAACAGTCTCATGAAATCCCCCTCCAAAGCATCCCAAAACCTTTTTATAAATTTTAAATTAATTCCATCTGGGCCTGGGGCCCTATCGCCATCGCATTCCCACACAGCACTTTTAACTTCAAATAAAGAAAAAGGACGTACCAAGGCAGCGGCATCTTCATTTGACACTTGAGATAAGAACGGACACTGTAACAACGGCCTCGAATTCAATGGTTCTATGAATTTTTCAGCAAAAAAAGAAAAAACATGATCTTTCACCAAAGGGGGATCCGCAACCCACATCCCGTCAATGTATAAACCATGAATTCTATTGTTGTTTGTGTTGGCATTCACAACTGCATGAAAATATTTTGTATTTTCATCACCTTCTTTTGACCACCGAACCCTAGATTTTTGTTGCAAATCCATAGATTTTAATCTATCCGCCTCCAGAATATACGACTTGCAGTCTGCTCTCTCCTCCAATTCGCTTTATTCCAGATTTCTTTGTTCCGCCATCATTTCAAGACACTCTAACCTCTTCATCTTTGTATTGTAAGCATTATCCATATCCGATTTTTGGACATAGACCCAATCCTTTAACCGTCTTTTTACCCATTTTAACTTCACATCTAAGGCCAAGTCGGGAACACCTTCAAACTGAAAAATTCCCATTAGGTGATTCACGTGTTCGACTGCCCCCGGGATCTCCAGCCAAGAATTGAACAATCTCGAAGGAATTTTCCCATAGTCTGTCTGGACAGTTGATAGCAGAATTGGACAATGATTCGAGGCCAAGTTTGATAAGGCCATGCACGAGGCCGAAGGCCATTTACCCAAAAAAAAAAAAAACCCGGCACACTAGAAATCTATCTAGTTTGCTCATCTTGGCTCCATTATCCGATCTATAAGTATATTGCCTTCCCCCCATTTGATACTCCACTAAATCTGCGTCCGATATAAATTGGTTAAAAAATTGTGCATTAATGGCAACGAATTCAGAATTTATACGCTCTTCCGGACTTCGAACATCATTAAAATCACCCAAAAAAATCCACATACTATTGATTGAATTTTTTAACTGCAACATCTCCACCCAAAGCGCGCCTCTCTCGCCCGGATCATTCTGAGCATAAACGTTCACTACAGTTAATTCTTCACCAGTCATTGCAATATTCCCAACTACTGCCAGGAAATTTCTATTTTTAACTACCCCAGTTCTAGTAAATATCGAGGGGTCCCAAATAGCAAGTAGACCCCCTGACCTACCCGTTGATTCTACTGCTTCATACTCCAAGATCGACCTGCCCCAAAACCGATTCACCATATAATTAATATTACCTGGCACCTTGGTCTCCTTAATTGCTACAAAATGTGCTCCATGAGTTGTCTTCAAACCCCTTACCCAATCCGCCTTTTTGGAGTCTCGAACTCCTCTTAAGTTTATTGATAAATAATTCATGATGTCACATTCTGTCCGCCTTCTTCGAGAATTACCTTTTCCAACTGTTCATTTGCTCCACTCATGTCGAAACCTAAATTGGTACAAAGCTGAATCGTTTCCAAAATTTCCTTATCTAAACCAGATCCTTCCTCCACCTCACCACCAGCAACACCGAACGAGACCTGCTGATGAAAAGTTGTTGGTTCGGACGCCGCAATCTGCTCCCCCTGTTCAGCCTTTTTTATACCTGATACGACATCCTCATTACCCAGACATGTGGTGGGAGTATTATTTTGATCATTATACATATCCTTAGCAGGGCTATTTAGGTCTAAACCATTTGGAAACTTATATCTTTGGGCCCAAATATTATTCGAATCAGGTTCATGAGATGTTGGGCTTCTCATACATCTCCTCCTTTTTCTTGTATTGGGCTCCTGTCTTTGGCCCATATTCCTATTATATCCCATGTGAAACGAATCCCCCATGTTTTGGTCTCCAAAGTTGTTGGCCCCACCTTCATTAACACTTGTCGGCTCTCTAGGAGAAAGAGTGTCAGTCCCCATGTCATTGGCTTCCCCATGCACTCCTATTGTTTTTCCATGCAACCTTTCATTTTCCGACTCTTCAGCTGGAACTCCGTTTCGACCATTCCTCTTCTCCGGCAGACACTCCGGCGAAATCGGTTCGGCCGATCTAATCTCTCCTTCTTCCATATCGTCGTTATGGCCTGTGACCGACTCGTCCGAATCATCTGAGTCTGAATATTCCGATGCCTCCGCTAACGTAGAGTCCTCCATTATTTGGTTGATCGACATATCATGGGTTTCGGAGACCCAGACATGATAAGTTCGGTTCTCCCAATCTACTTGGACAGCTTCCTCAATCCGTTTCCCAGTTTCCGTTACAATAGCACATACAGACTCATGATTTTTTGATGAATTCCAGGAAAAATCTGACTTTACCACAACTTTCCCGAACAATTCTGCAATCGTATTAAAGAAATTCTCGTCCCTGGGTTGCAATGGCGTCCCAGACATTCTGATCCAGACCAATCTTTCACATCCCACCTCCTGACCTTCCCACAGTACTGCCGATGAAAAGAGCTGCTTCCACAAAAATTCTTTTTCTCTTATAAAAGTCAAACCCTCCATCTTTTCTTTGAAGATTATTAAAAACTTCATTCCGCCAATGTAACTGAATGCAATTTCCTTATGACCACCTTCATCCAATGTATTTCTCATCCTTTTTATTGCCTCCATATTCAATGCCTCCACTAATATTGATCTCATAATACAGTGGTTAGGGTATATTGCTGCCCTACCCTTGTACTCCAATCTCTTTTCAATACCATCCATATGTTCCTCATTGTTCACCCCTGACTGGCCTACTAATGATTCTTTAAAAGATACTCCTTTCCTTATATGTGCCTGATTCGCATATTTTCCTGCTGCTGGTTGTGTTTTGTTTGTCACCGGAACATATTTCTGTTTCTGAGCTTGCTCATTAAAACATTTATTTCCTTTACCAAATTTAGCCGGAAAAACTTTCAAACTTGCTTCGTGTATGGTGACCGTGTTCATGCTTTCCAGTACCCTTTTCATGTTTGTCACCCCTTGCAGTCTAACAAAACCAAAAAAATTACCCCTTGCATCTCTCTTTTTTGCAACATATGCATCTTTTACAATACCATGCGGTTGAAAGGCTTTCCATAATAGTGATTTTGAGATTTCACCCGGGAGATTCCCCACATAAAATGTTGTGACATTATATCCCTGTCCGCCATTGTCGTTTAAACTCCCCATATTCCGACAAGAGCAAACTACAGTGAATGAAAACCAAGCCCGTCCGAAAAGAACCGCGCTTTAAAAGATTAATCGGATTCGTTACGATCTAGCTGACACTATACTCGATAGCCGCGACCGATGACAGACCGACTAAGCAATCAAGATACAAGGACTTTTGGAAAGCACAATAAAAGATAAAAAGAGCCAACATCATCATTGGAAGAAAAAAAGGGATATCAACATTAAAATAAACATCTTCATCAGAATCAAATCATCATCTTTGACGGATGTCATATGGTGGACGAAAATTTGGGAGGCAATTAGGAATCTAGGCACAATTTTTGATTGATTATTATTAATATTTTTATCAAAAAAATCTCCAAAGATCAATTTTTGCCCAATTTCAACCTCAAGAATTTAAGATCAACAATCTTACCAACCCTCTCTCGAGTTACCGCCTCCCCACACTCAGGATACATTGTCCCCAATGTATAGTGCAATCTATAATCGAAACTCGAGAGATACCACCCGCAAACCATGAACGGCTAATGGCCTAAATAAACAAACACATAAAAACCACTCCCACACAAAGACTCACACTACCAAATGCACAAATAAAAATAAAGTAAAGGATAGAGAGACACATGAACCTTATCATTCAATCAGCAGGTTTTTGTAGCGGTGCGGCTGCTATGATCGAAATGGGACGCAAAATCCTATTGGATTCTCTGACATCTCGTCGGGAATGTTGCCAAATGTTTTGGTCAAAAATTACCGAAGCAATTAAGTGATCAAATTAGTTTGTGAGGTAGTGTGCTATTGGTGTTTGCAAAAAATGTGTTAAGTTGATTGTAAATGAAAACAATTTCAGGATATAGCTCGAGGATATCAAGCTATGCCAATAATCAAACAATTGAGCGATAAAAGTAAAATTTGACACATGATATACGAGAAAAGCCCATGATCAATCTTGATCGCTGGCATAAAACCTCGGGAGCTAACAATCGTCAGCTGCATTGTTGGTGCATATGTCTGTCGACTTCGTCTTCGTTCGAGTCTTGTATTAAAATTGAAAGATCAAGGCATGAAATACGAGAAAACGTGAAAACATGTGTGATGTAGTCATGTCGCACGAAATGACTCATAACCATTTCGTACGAAATCATGTGTGTATATATAGGGTGCTTGTGTCTTTCATTTGTAACTTTTGGATTTGAGTAGCGAAGCTCTGCTGGAGTGTCTCTAGCCTTGTAAACGTTGTGAAATCAATACAAGAGACAAGTAAAGTGATTCCAAGTGGAATACAAGCTGAACGAAGATCAAATCACTGAATTCCGCCTCTGATTTAATCCGATAAATCTTCTGAACGACTCGTTTGGTCGTGCAAACGATCCTACAAGTGGTATCAGAGCTCAGGAGGAAGAGTTCTTACCATTTAGCTTGTTTTCACTGGAAAATTCTGACTTCTACTCATTCTTTCACGTTTTCAACTAAATTTTGCAAAATTGAACGGGTTTTTAAGTTCCAAATTTGCTGATTTTTTGATATGTTGTGCGAAAATACCTGATTTATAACCCTACAAAGTTTCAGATCCTAATTTCTAGCCATTTGAGAGAAATTTGAGATTTTGTGTCCGATACCGCGTGACGTCAGCTTCATTTCGCACGAAATGAGCTATTTCGCTTGAAAGTGTACTCATTTCGCACCAAATAACTTCATTTCGTACGAAATCAGATCCATTTCGCTTGAAAGTACCTCATTTCGCATGAAAAGTAATCTTTTTGTTTGAAAAGATGTTATTCTACATGAAATGAATTCTATTTCGTATGAAAGTCATTTATTTCGTTTGAAATAATCTCATTTCGTTTGAAAGAAATCTCATTCCGTACGAAATGGAGTCTATTTCGTTTGAAGGTGCTCATTTCGTGTGAATGTGTCATCATTTTGCACCAGATCTCTATTTCGCGTGACATAACTTCATTTCGTTTGAAAATAATCAATTCGCGTAAAACATATCATCTAACCATGTGTGTTGACTGAATAAAGTTGAGAGGTCCAATAGAATTGTAGATCAGATTAAAAGGTTGTCGGCCACATCACGTGAACTCATAAATCCATTTATTGCATTATAGAATCGGTCCAATCATATGTTGAGTGTATCAGGTCATTAAATAAGATTGTCGGACACAAACCTTTATTGAATACACAAATTTAATAAAGATAAAAGCATTGTTTTTGTAGATAAAGTGATTTGTCAGATAGTGCATGTGAAACGGTTGCATGTGAAATTGAACCAGATCTGTCGTTTGAAAGGTTTGACATCATGTGACTTTTAGTCGTTTAAGTTCATCGGTCCAATAGTTTTTGAGTGTTACCAGCCTTCAAAGTTGTCGGCCCAATCACACTGCTCAAAGGAATAGCAGCCCAATAGAATTAAAATTGATTGTTGTGTGTTGACTTAGTGAGTTTTGTTGGCCCAATCAATTGTTAACAGGTTCATTAAAACAATCGGTCCAATCAGCATTTGGTTTGTGTTGTTGAAGGCCCATGTGATCACTGTTTGTCGAAACATCTCATCAATTTGTCTTGTATTGTTAGGAATCAGAAGTCACATGATTTAAGCGGTCCAATAAAAATTGATTGGTATTATTGTTGTCAGCCCAATTAATCACGGCCCAATCAAAATTGATAATAGCTTTTATGTTGACAGCCACATAATCTCAGTTTACATTTGTTTCAAAGTAAGTCAATACATTAAAATCCAATACATTTGTTGAAATCAAAGTGAAAACCATACCCGATCGGGTCACAATTTCATTTCAAGGGATCTTGTTTTTGTTCAAAGTTTAAAGTGCAACAAATCGAGCGGCAATCCAAGCGAGTTGCCACCCGATCCTAATCAATTCTATTTGTATGTGTTTCAGGTGTTTGTCAAGCATCGGATACCCGTCCGAGCGAATCCCCACCCGATCCGTTGTCACCGGATTTTTGTCACTCAATCGGATATTCATCTGATTCAGTTGTTTGATAAAGTGATTGAACTGATCTTAGATTGTGTGGATTTTTGTATCGTTTGAAAATTTGTCTTTGTGAATCTTTCACTACCGAAATATGGATTCTGAGTTTTATAACTCGTTTTTTGGAAATGGTATGCTTGTTTAGAATCCAGCAAGTATTGCACAGAAGTTTGATAGTTTTACAGCTATCAGGGGAGAGTCAACAAAAGAATTGATCGAAGTCATTTGTATGTAGAGATGAAGTGTTTGAACATTAGCAAAAGAGATGACGAGTGGGTTGACAAATTGGCAAATGCATTACCGCGTGATGAGTGGGGCACATATTTGTTGGCTTGGAAGAATAACTTGGAATATTTTGGCTTCAATTTGAGCACGTTCATCCAGAAGATTGAAACTCAAGAAATTGAACTCCAAAAGATTAGAAAATTGAAGTCTGATTCAGGAGCGAAGAATCATAAAGCAGCAACTACTGAAGAAAAAAACAAATCTGAAGAAAATGTTCAAGTAGTAGAGAAGCAGGTTGAATAAATTTCAGCTATCAAGGTTGAAAAGAAAGCTGAAGCTGAAATGATGTCCGAGAAGTGCTTAAACTGTGATAAATCTGAAGCAGACAATGTCAAACTCTTGAAAAATGTGGAGAGTTTGACATTGGAAAACAAAAATTTAAAAGAAAATGAAAAAGTTTTTCAAAATAAATTAACATTTTTAGAAAATGAAAAGTTAAAAATTGAAAAAGATTTTGAAAACAAAATAAAAATTTCAGAAAATGAAGATTTTTGGATAAAATTGGAAAATAAAAATTTAAAAGAAAAAGAAACAAAATTTCAAAGTCAAATAAGAGTTTTAGAAAATGAAAAATCTGTTTTTGAAGAAAATAAACTTGAAAATGAAAAAGCAATAAATTCTTATCTTGAGAAAATCTCTCAACTTGAAAAAGAAGTTGAGAGTGCTAGAATTAAAATTGATGATCTTGAAAAGAAATTGAAAGGTTTTGTGACCTCATCAGCGATACTGGATCAATTATGTCCAAAACCGATCAATTAAATTCCAATAAGTGACAATGTCACAAATTATGACGATGTCATAATTGAGGATTGTGATGATAAATCTGATGATGAAAATGATAAAGAGAAAATATTTTTGAAATTAAAAGAAAAATTTCAAGAAATTGTTTTACAATCTACTGAAAGAGGTGAATGCTCAACGCAAAAACCTTTTAAGAAGAATGTAGAACAAAAACAAAACCAAAATTCGAAAATTTTTCAAAGAAACAATAAAAGATCATCAGTTCTATCATCCAATCGTTATAAAAAACCACAAAATTTTGAAAATCAAAACTCACAAAAAGTTGGTAATAAGTGGTGCAGGTTTGACCACAGTGCTCAAACGTCAAATCAAGCTTACAGGAGAAGTCAAGATTATCACAAGGCCAAACAATGTTATGATCTAAGTATTTGGCTTGAAGGTGGAGAATGGTACGATAACAGAGTGTGTTACAAATGTGGTTTTCAAGGACACGTTGCTGTTAACTGCCAGAATCAGAGATTTGAGACAAGAAGATGCTATGATTGTCAAATCAAATGTCATATTGCCAGAGATTGCCCAATGAGATCAAAGGGAAGATCGAGGGCTGAATCTCATGGAAAAGTGAAGAAATCAGTCAAAATTGATGAAAAGCCCAAAGAACAGAAAGTGAAACTTTCTCAAGGGCAGAAAGATAGACTGAGAAAGAAAAGAAAGAAAGCGAGGGAGTATCTTGAAAAGATTTTATCCTCGGGTACAACTGGTGATTCAGATAATAGTTCTGATGAATCGATTTGCTCAACAAAAAATGTTCAGTCAAGCAAAACGAATTCATCAGATACAAATCTGAGGACAAAAGAGGGAATAAAGAAAGAAAAAGTGGTTAATCAAACAGTTCAAAAATCAAAGAAAGTTAAATTTTCAGATAAAATTTTTATAAAGGTTTTTGAATATAAAAGAAATTGTGACAAATCTAATATGACAAATGTTGATGAATTTGGAAAACCTAAATCAAGTGTGGATTGGGTTCCAATAAAGGCTGGTGATGAATTTGTTTCCTCGGAAGCAAAGGAGCCATGTTTTGGCGATGAATCTGACTCGTCAAAGTCGGAGGAGCCACGTTTGGGCGATGAATCTGACTCGTCAAAGTCAGAAGAGCCACAAGTTGAGCTAAAAATTGAAACGTCAGTTCCGCCAATGGATAATGTTAATTTTCCATCACTGCGGGCTGAAAATTTTAAACAAAAAATTGGAAAAGTTAAGATTTCAAATCAATTTTTTTTTTTCTGAAAAGAAAGAATTTGATATTAAGAAAGCCTTTAACCCCAAAGTAAAACATATTTTTGGAGAAATGGTTGACGGGAAAGTCAAAGGGGTAAAGGAATTTTATGAATTAAAAAAGAGTAAACCAGCTGAAGATGGTTCACCCATGTTCGTATCGTCATGGGATAGAACCTATCAAGAGTAAAAACCGGACTTGCCGGAGCTCCCAAGTTGGTAATCGTGGAGCATGAATCGGCATCATTCTTGGAAAAATGTTTTAGTGTCAAATTTTTACAAGTGGTTGAAAGACAATGTGATGCAACCCCAACAAAACTAATTTTCCGGAAAACCATTTTGATTAAAACAAACTTAAGTGTTTAGAAATCTAAATGGGAAAATAGTTTATTGTCAGGGGGAGTTCTGATTGTTTAAGCCAAGTGAATGGCGATTTGAAGCAATTCGTATCAGTTTGTCATTTTACTTTGTACAGTTTGTTTTCAAATTTTCCCAGAAAATCAAAATTGAAATATATTTTGATTTTAGGGGGAGTAGAAAATTTTAGAAATTTTGAAAATTTGAAAAATTCAAAAACATCGGAAAATCAAAAAGAGTTTTGTGTAAAAAGAGGAAATGATAGTACATCAGTGGACTATCAGTGCACGCTAGAGAAATGTGAAGTTTTATAAAGTTTTAAACAGTCTCACTAGGGATGTGTCGGTAGACTCAGCTAAGACTAGTAGTTTTGCGAAAACGATACAAACATAATGCAAAATGCCTAAGTCTGGTGGGAAACACGGTCAAACGCATAGTACTTAGTTTTGTCCTTCTTGATTGTGTGCCTGCTCGGTAATTGCTGATTGTCTTAGGACATAAAACTGGTAAGTTTGTGAGCTTTCACAACTTTTCTGAAAAGTCACTGCGATTTTGTGTTTTTTTTTTTTTTTTTTTTTTGCAAAAATGTAAACTTGTTTGATTTCTTTATTTTGATTAAGCATTGGACATCCTCTGCGTATACGGGAGTATCGACCTGGATGTTAATGCCTGATCGTTCTGCTTTAGTTTCTTTGGTGTTTCGTTTAAGCTTTGGATCACCTCTGTGTATACGGGAGTATCGAACTGGTGGTTAAAGCCTAAACACTTTCAACTTGTTTTATTTTCTCTTATTTTACTTAAACATTGGACGATCTCTGCGTATACGGGAGTATCGACCTGATCGTTAATGTTTAAGTATTCTGAGTTATTTTTGAACAAATCACAGTTGATGAAAGTTTAAAAGCGTTATTCGGGTCAGTGCATTACATGATGAGGGGATATGCTTAGATTGTGGGGCCCATAGGATTTTAGTGCTTTATAATATACCTTAAACGTATCGGTAAGCATTACGAACATCCTAGAGGAGTTTAAGTAGACCACAATATCGATGATCTAGGGTGAATTGTTTAAAAGCTTTAAGTGGTAATGTTTAGATCAACGGTGCAGCTGATTTGTCTCAATAAACTGATATGATCCTCTAACGCATACTCACAAAAATATTGTCTGTAAATATTTCTTTACTGCTTTTCATTAAAAACAAAAATCCAAAAAGATTTTATGTGTGTTTTAGCATAAAATTTTGAAAAATCAAAAAGATTTTACTTCATCTTATTTTCGACAACTGATGTTGAAGAGTTGATTTTCAAAATTCCGAGTGCTGAACATGATGGACATTGGGTTGGGAGAGTTTGTTTGAATTAAGGAAAGATTTTGAAATGATAAAATGGTTCATTAATTTGAAACCAAATTTGTGTTCTCAAGTTAATAATCAGAGTTCATTAATGTCATATCTTTGAAAGATATCTACCAAGTGGTGTCTAAATTTTTATATTTACAAATTGAGAAATTTACTTTTGGGTAGAGATTTGTGCAGATCCCCGTGTCTAAGCCTGTGCAGAGTTTGAGCCAGATCATGATTTTGGAACGAAAGCTATGTCAGATTGCGATCCCGGAACAATTTAAGGGGGACTCTGTTAGCAAAGGGGAGTTTGAAGAGTGAAAGAACCAGACTCAAATTCTGGAGAATAGCTGATAATGGTGATTAAAGAAAAAGAGAGAGGTTGAAGGTTGTTTCAGCGTCAAATACTTTGAAAAGCGTGAAGACTGTTCAAGACTGAAGTTTTGAAGTACTGAAGACTCATACCGAAGACTTCGTCAACATCTAAGGGGGAGTCTGTTGGTGTATATGTCTGTCGACTTCGTCTTCGTTCGAGTCTTGTATTAAAATTGAAAGATCAAGGCACGAAATACGAGAAAACGTGAAAGCATGTGTGATGTAGTCATTTCGCACGAAATGAGAAAGGTCATTTCACACGAAATGAGAAAGGTCATTTCACACGAAATAGACAAGTGTCTATTTCGCACGAAATGACTCATAACCATTTCATACGAAATCATGTGTGTATATATAGGGTGCTTGTGTCTTTCATTTGTAACTTTCGGATTTGAGTAGCGAAGCTCTGCCGGAGTGTCTCTAGCCTTGTAAACGTTGTGAAATCAATACAAGAGACAAGTAAAGAGATTCCAAGTGTAATACAAGCTGAACGAAGATCAAATCACTGAATTCCGCCTCTGATTTGATCCGAGAACTCTTCTGAACAACTCATTTGGTCGTGCAAACGATCCTACAGCATTGTTCTTCTTATTGCTTGAATAACCAGGATATAAGTGCAGTGTATGAGTAAGAGAGCTCGATAGTGTGTGTGTTCCTATGATCTGGCATTCCATATTTATAGTTACAACAATAACCAAACTACCCTATATTTTCGGGATACCCTTGAATATTCCTTCACGACCATTGTAAACCTATTCTCCCGGCTTCAACATCTTTCTTCCAACGATATTGAGCGTGTCTTCAGTAGAACTAGTCCTTGTAAGCGTTATAATCTTGCAGCCATAGCCTACAAGCAAATTGGTAGTAATAGCCAGGATACTGCCTCAGGATGTTACCAATATCCTGATTCAGTATCCTGATCATAAACAGCTAACATAAAATCAAGATACAATGTCAGGATGTGGGCTCAGAATTTCACTCATAACAATTTTCCCTAAAAATGTTGATGTTGGGGATCCTCGATTCTAACGGTAATATTTTTTTAATCTTATCGAGGTCTTTAAGTGATTAGATAATATGATTTGACATGGTGCAACTTCCCAAGGTATAATCACTCATTACTTTGCCTATATCTTCTAATCACTCCTCCCTTTTAACTGTTATCCAGGAAATTTGAAAAAGGTAATTTCTCTTCCTTATCTCTAATCTCCTTCATCTTCCTCTTTTCTTCCTCTGATCAGCAATGGCGAGACAAACCAGATCGTGTTCCGGCAATTCGATCCCAACTTTCAAATCTCAGAACCTACACCAAAATCCAGAGCGGGAAGTTTGTTCATTCGATAATGCTTACTTATCTGCCCTCCGATCATCCGGTATCTTCCTAGATGGAGCAGTTTTCTGGCCGTTTGATCGGGATCTCCGATTAGACGCGTCGTCAGTCGCTCTTTTTTCTTGCCTTCCCCTTCACGTTGGGTCTCCGGTTTTCTTTTTCTGATTTTATCATGGATATCTTTCGCGTTACTAGTCTCAGCTTAAGCCAAACCATGCACATGGTTTAGAGGATTTTAGTTTCTTGACCGGATCAAGAATAATCATGTTCCAGACCTCTGTGTTAATGATCTCTCTATGGCTTACCGGCTAAGATCCCATGGATCTAGCAGATTCTTTTTTTATTCCACCACCAATAACCCTCTCATCCTCCGGGCCACCAGGAACGAGGATGAATGGAAAACAAAATTCTTCTTTGTAAAAAGAAGTTCTATCCCTGGTGGAGAGAGTTTTTCGGTGAAATGGTTAACAAAGGGTAGGATTTAGGGTTTTAGGGTGATCCCTAAAAATAACCTGCTCAATATCCGAGACTGACATCCTCTTTTGTTTTGTGTAGCGGAATTCAGAAAATTAGCACCTCCCCTTGCCGACTCAGCAAATACGATTGAAGCCATCTACAAGCTACCAGAAATCAAGAGACGTTTTGTTCCAAATCAAGCAACCTCAAGTCAACACTCAAGCTCTAACATGTCTGATAAGAGTTTCTAATCAAAATTCCTGTAAAGTTTTATTATTCAAGATATTGAATGATTAGGTTTATGATTACTTCCCTATTTGTGCAGACACCAGCAAGATGCCCGTTTTCTTGGACCTTGAAGAATTGGACAGCTACCCCATTCCTGTTCAGGTCAAGAAAGAGACACCAGCCACCACTAGTTCCAAACCATCTGCTGCTCCCAAGCTTACTCCACAGCCCCGGGCTCGTGCTTCCTCGTCCAAAAAGAGAAAGGGTTCTGAAACTGCTACTATCGTTCCTGAAGGTTTCTCTTATGAGGACCTTAGCTTCACTGATTCCCTTGAGCCCACGACTTCCTTCCTCCACAAGGTAAATATCCTGACCCTATATCCTGTATGCATATATTGAGTCAATATCCTGGTTAGTTAGTACTAATTGATACAAGTGTTCTGCTTTGTAGGGTTTGCAACATTTGCTGGACCTCTACACCGAATCTTTTGAGGCGGTAAAGGTCCTTGAGGCCAGGATCAAGAAGGCTGAGATCACCATCTCGGACGAAGGGAGGATCGCTGAGGTCAAGACCTAGTACTATGAAGATATGGTGAAGAAGGTCACCCAGGATGCTGAAGTGAAGTTGGTCGCTGCCTAGGTTAACCATGATCAGGCCATGATTTCATTCTGAGATGGTGTCAAGAATTCAGCCGTTGTCTCCCTTCTCCAGGCCAAGATAAAGATGGTGTATGAGGCCAAAGATGTAGGCTTCGAATGCCCAACCTGGCCGGTTGATTCTTGGGTGGCTAAGCTGAAGGATCTTGGAGGGAATCCTGTGCCGCATCCTTCCATGTATGGATCCGGTGAGCCTTCAAAGGCGGCTGAGGTGGCGGTTGAAGTAGGAGAGTAGGTGGAGATTGGAGCGGATGCTGGAGTGGATGTTGGTCTGGATGTTGGTGGTGATGGAGCCAAGAAGGCTGGTGAGGATGCTGCTTCATGAGGGCAGTGAAGTGGGCGGTGATGGATAATGATGCCTAGTCCAGAGCCTACTTTTTTAAATTTGAATGGTTTATGTTTGTCGAACAATTTACTTTTCTTGCATTTTACATTTCCCGCACCCTGAACAATTTTAATTTCCTTCATGCTTAGAACAATCTTACAGTTGGAGGTGGAGGAACCTTGTGTTTTTAGGACGAAGCCTTGAATTGTTTATGTTAATATGTTTTTTGAACATTTTACATTCTTGGTGGATGAGTCTCGGTTTCAGATGAAGCCAAGAATGTAAACTTTTGAATCGTTAATAATATACTAACCTTTCGACCTTATCTTTGTGTTTTAATTTATTCTGAACATCCTTTTCAGGATACTGGTATGATACTTAGTTGTTTTATCATTTTCGTTCAAAATGTTTGACAAAAACTTAATTAAATACAACTTTTCATAAAAAACCTCATTTATTCGGATAAGGCCTTCAAACTTAAGAGAAATAAGGATTCACACCAGAAATACTTAGGCAATAATCTTCATTCTTAACCTTTGAATCATTTGCAATATCCTCAGCATGGATGTCCCTTGTGTATGTAGGATGTTGCATCAGCATACTTATGTATTTCCTCACTAAGTGATTTTCAGAAACAGAGAAATATGTGTAAGAACAATCGTACTTTAACATATCTTTGGAATTTTTCCAAAATCCTTAGTCTTACCGGGGATAAACCCTAAATATACTAGGGATAAACCCATGTTTTCGTGCGCTACAGGCAGGAGTGTATAAACTCCAAGACTTAGAAATGTGAAAACCTTTAAACCTTAAAAAGTATGAAAATACCCTTTTGTGAGAGAGGGTGATCAATCCTCATATACCTTTAGGATCCAGGATATAGCCAATAATAACGAAATTATCTGCCACTTTTACATGAACTGGTCCCGCCATCTTGAACTATACCCGGATAACTTGCGCTCCAAGCGGAGTGTTTAAAGACAATTCGAAAGAAATATGAATACCTTTAAACCTTTGAAGTGGTATAAATCTCTTAAACGTGAGAGAGGCGGCCAATCCTCTAGTCTTTCGATTCATCTTGAGTAAATATCCTGGATCATCATCCTGAGATGTATCCCTACAAAACATCTTCAAACTAAGGTAGGTGTTAGCTTGGCTAACACCCCTCCGATGCTTAAGTCAGTACAAGGTTTCAAAGAATAATAAATAAATTCAATCAAACATATTTAAATAAGATAGAGTTCATACCATCCTGAGTCAGAATTCAAATTCTAAACTCACTTGAAATAAGCTTTAAGGTGTTTGACATTCCAGGATCTTGGCAGCATATCCCCCTCCATGGTCTTGAACCTGTATGCTCCCTTTCTGGATTCTGATTCTATCTCGTATGGTCCTTCACATTTTGGGGCTAATTTCCCATCAGCATGGTTGGTTGTATTCTGAAACGCTTTCCTCAATATCCAATCTCTGACTTGGAATCTACTTGTCTTTATATTTCTGTTCTATGACTTAGCTATCCTCTGCTGGTATGCGTCCATCCTTAGCTTTGCTGCATCCCTCGTTTCATCAACAGTATCTAACTCTTGACATAAGACTTAAGGATTTGATCCAGGATCCTGTAGGCTTGATCTACCTGTAGGTATCACCATTTCTGTTGGGATCACTGCTTCTGCCCTAAATACCAATGAGAATGAGGTTTGCCCCTTAGCATTCTTCACAGTCATTCTATCAGCCCATAGGACAAACGGTAGTTCCTCTGCCCATTTTCCTTTTTTGGCACATAACCTCTTCTTTAAGTTGTTGACGATTATGTTGTTTGAAGATTTTGCTTGTCCATTAGCTTGAGGATGCACTGGTATCGACGTAAACATCTTGATTCCCTAACTTTTACAAAAATCCATAATCCTTTTGCTGATGAATTAGGATCCACACAAATTATCTCGGTCGGTATCGCAAATCTTGTCAAGATATTTTTCTTTATGAAGTATACCACTTCTTGATACCTAACCTATACAAAGGCTTCTGCTTCAACCCACTTGGAGAAATAATATGTCACTGCTAACACGAAAACCTTTCCTCCTGGAGCCTTTGGAAGTTTTCCCAATATATCCATCCCCCATTTCATAAATGGCCAAGGGGATATGATAGGATATAATGGTTCTGCAGGGTGAGTTTCATACCCCGACTGCGTTAAAACAACGAAACCGCGACGAAAACGTCAGGGAGTGGAGCGACAGAATCATTGTTTCACAACACATGGATTAAAGTTTCGTTTTATTTAAATATTAAGTTCTTACATTTTCTTGAAATTTAACAAACAAGTTTAACATATTGTCTAACATTATTATTATGTCACTAAGGCCTCGTCTGATCCTATGTGTGCATGCATCCTAGTCATCATCAACATCATCAAACACCACCTGAAACATATGTGAAAATAAAGTCAACAAAGAAATGCCAGCGAGCACATAGGTTTTGTGAGTGTGTCAGATTCATAGCTTGTATACATGTTGCAATACCTCATACAACTACAAGAGTCGATAATCGAAAACCATTTTTTAAAAGTGTTTTGTATTGCAATATGATTAACCAACTTAAAACCAATTGGTTATAGTTTATAAACCTCGTTGCCATGAATCTTGACCAAAACAGTTGTCTTTGTAAACCAAATTGTAAATCATTCTTGTAAGTGATAAGTTTTAGTCTGTGATTGCAAGATAATTGTGTAAGATTTCGATAGCAAAAAGTGAAGTGAAGTGTTCCTACGATCTGGCATTCTTATTTATAGTTACAAATATCAAACAACTTTTCCTATAAACTAGGGATTCTACGGAATATTCCATTTTGAACATTGGAGACTGAAGAAACACCAGACCAGAATGACCAGAATCAATCAGATCTAAGGTAGGGTTTCTACATTAAAATGGTTAATCCTCTCGCTGATTGCTGACATGAACTACTTCACTGGAGAACACTGCAAAACAGAAAGCTATTAGACTCGCCATAGGGAGAATGGGGGTTCTCTCCGTGACCTCAAGAAGATGAAGTAGTATTTGTGAAAGTAAGTGAAAGTGAATGAATAGATTTGTACTTGAATTCTCATATTTATTTTGGCACAAAATTTATCACAGAGGATTTAACAGAATCTCCTCTTCCATTACAGTTATCTCCTTTTCTGTTACTCAGTTATATCCACATCCATGCACACGGATCGTGGATTTGATCAACGGCAAGGGAGATGCCACGTGGAAAGTTGCTTAATCTAGATTTGTATGTAAATTGTTGCCATCATCGTGACTTAGATGAAGATTCTAGATCGTGCCACGTCATATTCGGTTATAACCGAATATGGTTGAGTATAATGGGTATTTAATGTCTTCTAGAAGGTCTACAGCTGCAAACCATTTCACTTTTACCACATGTCCATTCTGTTATAACAGAAAAGATTCTTTTTGTTCAAGTCCTCATTTCTTGTGCGCGGATATACTCGAGATTTGTTAAATCTTCAAGCTTAACTGTGCCCTTGCGCGAGCCCACGCAAGGGTGTTAATTGAATCATATGTCTTTCATTTCTCCGGTGCATGGTTATTAGAACTGATCTTTCCAAAACCCTTCCGAGACACGTTGCGCGGCCGTGCAAGGTCTGTTGAATGTGTTCTTAGAATGTAGTTATGGTATGGTCCTCTGCTCTTACGCAAGGTTTTTGGGACCATACCCCTTCAAGTCGTCCCAGTCCAGTGTTGCTCCTATGCGCGAATGGCAAGTCGGTGGAGCACTGGACTAAAAAAATGGAGTATGCGCTTTTGCTGTTAAGACGTAGCAAAGTTGTTTGGTGCAAGGTCTGAACAATCTTTATGGAGAAGATATTTTCCTTTCCTTCAAGCAGAGGTTTTCATGATTTGAATTTTGAAAATGTTTGTTTCGAGGCTGTTCAGTTGGTAAAAGGTACTGTATTGATGTTGACATATGACGGTTAGGTGACAGGCTGTCACCCGTGTCACATGTCACACATTAATTGGGCGTCGTCAATCGTGGTTCCATGCGCGTGTGAAGTCCCTTTTGTTTCCCCACTCGCCCTTACTACCTCGATGATCGTGTTTTCCTGAAAAAGGGGCTTACGGTTTTCGAGCGCATTAATGGCGATATGTATATAAACCCATGAGCGACTTCTTCTTTCATCACTCATCTTCAAAGCCTTTCATCTTCTTCGATTTCTTCTTTCTTTAAAAGGAACCTGCAACTGTGCTTTGTAGCCCTTATGTCTACCGGCGATCACCCAGAAGATACTGCAGAAGAAATGTCTTCTTCTTTACCTCCGTTAAAATGGTCGAAAGAGACCTTTGACAGTCTTGTTGAAAACTTCAAGTTTCCGAAGAGTTGGGGTGCAATATACCCAAAAGAAGGGCAAACGGCGACACAAGCTCCGGCCGGATATATCACCCTATTTTGGGACTATTTTTATGAGGGAAACTTCCGGTTTCCAGTAACAAGATTTGTTCTCGACATTCTTAGTTAATATAAATTCCACATCTCTTAGTTGAATCCTATGGGGATGGCCTGGATCCGGCATTTTGAGTTTCTTTGCCAATCGATGCATATTGATCCTTCTGTTGATCGATTTCGAGTATTTTACCAGTTACATTGTTCTCCAGGCTTTTATTCATTTATGCAACGTGCCACAGCCAAGAAAATTTTGCTCGTTCCACTGAAATCACTCCATGAATGGAAGGGTAAATTCTTTTTTATCAAAGTAGGAGTTATTCCGATGAGGATCAATTTCCGTGGTGTAGAGGATATTTTGATGGAAACCCTTAAAACTCCAGTGGCAGAAATATGGTACCAAGATATGAAGGGTGCAGATGAGGAGCCCTGGTATCATCAAATAGTGAAGAACTTTGTGCTTCCAAAGGATGAGGACTTGTCGGCGCAACCTTCTGGTGATGTTGGTAAGTTCATATACTTTTCCTTGTAATATTGCAATATTACTCTTTGCTGAATGTTGCGATTTGGGTAATATAGCAATATGATTTACTCTCTTTTGGTTAGGTGAGTTAATGGATTTAGGCGTAGGCCCGGAGACAAAGAAGAAGAAACGTCTGCCGGCTGCCACTACTGCACCTAAAAAGACTAATGATCCAAAGGTGAATATACCCAAGGTTGAGAAGAAGAAAGGTACGTGCCTTGTGTCTGACTCTTGGAGTCATTACGTAGTGGTGTCTGACTCATTAGAAGGTCTTGCGCCTGTAGCTGTGAAAAAACCTAAGCCGGAGCCTCGAGACACCGCGGATATTCCTGTATAAAATCCTGATGAACCAATAGATGTGGAGTCTAGTCCTGAACCCTTGGTGAGGACTAAGGCTAGTAAAAGGAAAAAACCTGAAGGTGAAACTGCGGCGCAGCCCTTGAAAAAGATTCCGAAGAAGAATATTGGCAAAAAGGAAATCTTGAGGCTCTTGCTATGAAACTATCTCCTGGGGAGTGTTTGTTTTAGGTTCCCACTTTTACCATATTGTAAGACAATCTTGTTAATTTCTTTTGCAGAAAAACATATCGCACCCGTTCCTCAAGAATCGTCATATGTTTTTAATGATGACCTTCTGCCATCACCGCCCCGCGCGTCTATTGAAGAACAGTTGGAGGGTGCCAAGGCTGTAGAAGCAGAGGTGAGGAAGACTGTGGAGGTGGAAGCAGAAAAAACTGTGGAAATTGAGGTGGAAACAGAGAAAGCTGCGGAGGTGGAGTTGGCTGATGCTGGTGTTACTATGCCAAAGTCTCCTAAGGTTGTGGCGCAGGGGCCAACAAAGAAAAAATATGTTAATGAAGAAGAGGTACCAGTGAGAACTGTTCCTTCCTCTTCTGCACCTACCTCCAAAACTCACAAAGATCACGCTGAAGAAAATCCAGAGAAAATAGGCCATCAAGCCTTTATTGTTCATGATGAAGAGGAAGATTCTCCCATCCGCCCGGATGAGACTCCGGGGGATTATTATTATAGGACGTATTCGGAGAAGAGGGCTTCCGACATCCATGCGTCAGTGTGGAAGCTTAAACAAGGCGATACATTCTCGGATTGGAAAGTTTGTCGTGACTGGATGCATGGTATTTTTCAGCATGCTGAAATCAAGTTCCAGGAAGAACAATCTCATGAGAGTACCTACCACTCATATCTCGAAGAGACTGCCAGTTCAACTTCAACAACTCACCGAATAGTGCGTGAATGGCATAGTATGCATAAAGAGTGGGATGCTTTTGAAGCTTCCAAAAAAGAAGTTGCTGAAGAAAAGGAGAGAGTTGCTGTTTTGAGAGCTAAGCTTGAAGCTGACCAAGCCAAGTTTGAGGGTGAGCCAAAGACAGAAGAGTGGTCAGCTATGAGTTGGAAAAAGAAAGCGGAAGCTGAAGCTGCTCAGCTTGCGGAGGGTCGCAAACGGTGGAAAGAAATATGCGAGAAAGATAACAATGAGAAGAGGTCTCTTCGTACTGATGTGAACAATCTCAAGGCTGAGTTTGAGAAATTAAAGAAAGAGAAAGCAGATGCGGAAGCTGCCCGCAATGAGGCCCGGTTTCATAGGGAGAGAAGTGAGCAGAGAGAGGTATGAACGTGCGCAACTCTTGCTCTTAGAAATAAAGAGATTGAAGAACTTACATCTTTATTAAATGATCAGGAACAAACCAAGGCGGAACTGGAGTCTGCCAAGAAAGATTTACAACTTGAGAGAGTTGAAAAGGCTAAAGCTACCCGCCGCCTCACCGAGACCGAAGAGAAACTCAAGAATTTTGAAACTGCCAGGGTGACAGCGGAAAGCTTGATCGAGCCTTTGAAGAATGATATGCTGTGGATGCAACATCATTGGGTCATAAATATGAGTACCTCACTCCCTTGCTTTATTCTTGTATAAGTTAGAATAACTTATTTTATGACTTTGTCTACGCAGGTTGCCAATTCCATTCTGAACTCAATAGATTTGGATGAGATTGTTGCTAACCACATGGTGACTATGCGTAATGATGGTTATGCGCAGGGATATGCAGAGTCCACCAATCATGTCACCAGCACACTGAAGGTCAACTGGGATACTAGTCGGTCCGCTACCAGCGGGGCCAATACTAGTGCTACCCATGCTGCTGTGAAAGATGAATATAATAACCTGCGCCTACCGGTGATGGATTTGGTAAATGCTGCTCTTCAGCATGAAGACTTTGTGGATCGGTTGAAAGAAGTATTTCCTAATAAAGCGGATGTTTCAGATGAAGAAGACCTTGATTAGGTCGCTGTAACTTGTGGTAGTTGTAATTTAAACATGTTTGGGATGTGGAATCGTCTTTTTAATGTTTTGTTAATGCTTTGATGCGCAAGTAACTTTCTGTTAATAAATGACGTGTTTTAGTTACAATATTTGCATGAGTACAATAACTTTCTGTAGGTGAGACAAATAAAGATGGTATAAAGCTCATGTGTGAACACAGGACTAGGCCTTGCGCAGTTATGTGTGACTGCAGGTTGTTCATGAGACTTGTGATAAATTACCATAGTGTTTTTGTGCTTACCAAAAGAAATTGCATGCATTTATAATAAAACATAAAGGCATAATATGAGTAACAGACTTTGCATTAATTTTGATAAGGCGCAGAGGCCGTTAATTACAACGTTGCTAAGATTACATATTAGGATAAATAAGATAGTTAAAGTTGATGCGTATGTAAGTAGCAATCCTTAAAGGATTCTAAGATTACATGTAACATCTGCGCAATTGTTGCGCGTTCCATGTTCGCGGAACATCTGTTCCATCGAGCCTGCGTAGGGTGTATGCTCCTTTTCCCAAGACCTCGTTTATAACATAAGGACCTTCCCATTTATGCGTGAGTTTCCCTGGGCGCCTGGCGTTCGATGATTCATTGTATCTTAAGAAAAAGTCTTCGGGTAAGAAGGTGCATATACAAACCTGCGCGTTATAATATTTTTCCAATTTTGATTTATACTTGGCCTCGTTAATGGTTGCATTCTCTCGTCTTTCTTTGAGGAGGTCTAAATCGAGTTTGCGCTCTTGTTCATTGTTTTGCTTCTTCATAGCTAGCATGCAGGGTGACGGAAGACCGATTTCTGCTGGGATCACAACCTCCGTTTTATAGGCAAGGCTGAACGGTGTTTCTCCCATGCTAGTCTTTGGCATGGTGCGATGAGCCCAAAAAATACTTGGTAATTCATTGACCCAACCACTTCTTGTGATTCCCAATCTTGCCTTGATACCTTCCACGATCTGCTTATTGATACTCTCAACTTGGCCGTTTGCCTGTGGGTGCGCCACTGAGGCGAAACTGTGTTCGATGCACATCTCCTTCATCCATTCTTGTAAATCGTCGGAAGCAAAATTGGTACCATTATCTGCGATGATGCGGTGTGGCAACCCAAATTGGCAGATAATATGCTCCCAGATAAATTTCCTGATAACCATTGTGGTGGTTGACACCAGAGCTATTACCTCCACCCATTTTGGGAAATAATCCACAGCAACTATGATGATGCGGTGTGGCAACCCAAATAGGCAGATAATATGCTCCCAGATAAACTTCTTGATAACCATTGTGGTGGTTGACGCCAGAGCTTTTGCCTCCACCCATTTTGGGAAATAATCCACAGCAACTATGATCAATTTCACCACGCCGGGCGCGTTAGGAACAGGACCAACTAGATCAATTGCCCATTGTTGGAAGGGCCATGGTGTGGTTACCGGAACCAAAGGATTTTTTGGGCAGAGTGTCTTTGGGGTGTGGTGTTGGCATGCTGCACATTTGCACAAAGTTTCGACGGCGTCTAAGTGCATGCCAAGCCTGTAATAACCTGCGCTCATAACTTTCGCCACTACCATGCGCGGACCAGCATGGATCCCACACAAACCTTCGTGCATTTCTTGAATTAAGTACCGCGTGTCATGTTTGTCAACACACCAAAGAAGAGGACCCATGTAGGACTTCCGATACAGTATTCCATCAGCTTTTTCATAGTTCAACGCTTTGTTCTGGATTTTTCGTGCTTCCGTCTTTCCTTCTGGAAGAATTCCGTGCTCTAAGAACATAATAATCAGAGACATCCATGATGGATTCCCTATTTCCACCATGTTTACATGTCATAAGGGAACTGATGGGTTTGATAGAACTTCCATGCGCACTTCTTTTGCCAGATGTTTAAAACTTGTAGCAGCCAACTTGCTGAGTGCATTTGCGTGCTTGTTTTCGCTTCGATTAATATGATTCACTCTGAAAGTATGAAATTTCTCAATCAAAGACTTTGCCTGCTGAAGATATAATGCTATGGTTTCATATTTTGCATCATAAAGACCGTTGATTTGCCGCGCAACTAGCAAAGAATCAATGTGTGCTTCGAAATTCTTTGCACCCATTTTAATTGCAAGGCAAAGACCTGCCAAAAATGCTTTATATTCTGCTTCATTGTTGGTGCTCTTAAAATCCAACCAAATGGCATAAGTAAATTCGTGATTGTCAGGGATGACTAGACGAATGCCAGCCCCTACGCCGTCATCGTTGGAAGCACCATCTGTGTGCAAGGTCCAGACACTGTCGTCAAAGACTGGGATAGGATTTTGTATGGCTTCGCATTCTTGGATTTTGTCAACCAGAACTTCTGTCACAAAATCTGCCAGAACTTAGCCTTTAATAGTTGGACGCGGCTTATACAAGATCACCCAGTTCAATGGCCCACTTTACCAACCGGCAAGCGACGTCTGGTTTGGATAAAATTTGACCCAAATGATAATTAGTAAGAACGGTTATGACGTGGCCAGAAAAATACCTTCATAGCCTTCGCGAGGCGTGAACTAAAGCTAGAACAAGCTTTTACATGATTGAATAACGGGTTTTCAGGCCAGTCAACATTTTGCTGATATAATAAATTGGAGTTTGGACTCCGTCTCTTTCCACTAATAACACTGCGCCTACTGCCATATCAGACGCAGAGAGATAAAGAATTAATGGTTCTTCTTTTCGAGGAGCCATTAAGGTTGGCAGTTGAATTAAACCTTCTTTCATTTCCTGAAACGCTTTCTCGGCCTCCGGAGTCCATTGAAACTGACTTTTCTTGACACAATTGCTCAAAGTACTTACGAAAGGATATGATTTGGCAGCATGGTTTGCCAAGAATCGGTTGAGTGCCGCCAATCGACCAGCTAGGCGCTGCATCTCTTTGATAGATGTTGGTGATGACATGCGCTTAATGCCTTCAAACTTTTATGGGTTAACTTTAAAGCCTTCTTTGGTTATGATGAATCCTAAGAATTTGCCTTCCTCCATGCCAAATGAACACTTTATTGGATTTAGCTTTAAATTTACTCTACGCAAAGAGTCGAAGGTGCGCTGAATATTTTTAAGCATTTATTCCTCATCCCGACTCATGATGACAATGTCATCAATATATACCTCAACTGTTACGCCAATATCTTCTCCAAAAACTTTATCCATTAATCGCTCATATGTGGCCCCCGCATTGCGGAGATAGAAAGGAATCTTCGTATAATAGAAGATACCCTTCTCCGTGCGGAAGGTTGTCTTATCTTCGTCCTCCTCTTTCATCTGCACTTGGTGCTAACCTTTGTAGCAGTCTAGAAAACATTTCCATCGGAATGAAGCTAACGAATTGACCTTTTTATCAATCTCTTGGAGAAAGTAACAGTCCTTTGGACAGGCTTTGTTGAGGTCTTTAAAATCAACACACATACGCCAGCCACCGTTGTGCTTCTGAACCATTACCTGTTTAGACACCCATGTCTGATAACTAACCTCTCGCAATGTTCCTGCATTGATCAATTCAGCTACTTGTTCGTTCATTGCCCGCATCTTCTCAGGGCCTAGACTGCACTTTTCTGGTACTACCGGTTCCATTGAAGGACGGGCATTCAAACAATGTCCAGCCACCTCTCTTGGCACGCCGGTTATATCTGTCTGGGACCATGCAAAAATATCCATATTTTCAAATAAAAGTTGTTTGAGTCTTGCCCGAATTGCCGGGGACACTGTCGGTCCTAGTAGGACGGTTTGCTCCGGGTATTCAATGTTAAGTACCCACTTTTCTGGCTCATTGGGAGGAGATGTCTTTGCAAATTTAACTGGAGGTTCATCATCCACAAACATGCCTTCTTTTCTCGAATAGAGAATTGCTATGCCTGTTTCTGTCAGAAAACCGCACGCAGCATGCGGTATGGAAGTAATCATACTAAACTCCCTTTGTGAACGCCTTCCCAATAGAACATCATGGCGAGACGTAGCTAGCATAACCATAAAATTGACCGACACAGTGCGCGAGTGTTTGCCATTAGAAGATGTAACAGGAAAAGATATCTGACCCAGCGGAAAGACGGCCTCGTTACAGAAACCAGTTAGTGGGAAATTGGTTTCAAGCGCGCCTTATCCTCTGGGTGTAACTGCTTGAAACACTGCTCATAGATAATATCCATAGAACTACCCGGTTCGATAAATATATAACTAGTACGATAATGACCGAAAATACTATTAATGATGACCCGTCGTTCCTCTTGCGGACCCCCTGGTACAACAGGGAAAATCACTTACTGCTCGCGCCATTGCTCATTGAAACTTCGTTTATAATTGCGCTTGCGCGCAGGACCACCTTGAACCATACATGTTTGCTTTGCTTTCTTGTTACTTGGTCCCTTCTCTCCGCGGGTGATTTCTCGAACCTCCTTGCGCACGTTTTTCACCAAATGAGTGAGCTTCCCGCTTTTGAGTGCCTTTTCCATTTCTGTGCGCAAGCTGATACAGTTGTCAGTTGTGTGACCCGTATCCTTGTGATAATCACAGTACATATTTGGATCCTGACCCTTTTTGTTCTTCATCTGCGGCGGTTCTTTTAATTGATAATTCTCCGTATTAAGAACTTCCGCTGGAGTTTTCGTAAGGGAGTCCACTGCATCTCCCGAGTCTCTTGCTTAATCGCTTTTTGCGCAACAATTTTATTGATCATTGTGCAGGCATCTTCTGAAGAATACGTGTTTGAACATGAATCCTTCCAATTCTTCTTGATTTTTTTACCGTTGTTTTTACTCATGTCCTGTGGATGATTCTGAGGTAACGGAGGTCGGTTAGAACTCAGATTGCGCTCGATTTGAGCGTACACCTTAGCTGCTGCCATGAGTTTCTCCCAACTTTTGGTAGCCCCTCCGTACCACAGTTCAACCTCAGGGTTGTATTCCGCACGAATCTTCGGTTTATAACTGGTATCATTTTTCTGCAGCCGATTGAAAACACTCGTGCTATCACCTTCGCCATACGTCTTATCGTATTCATAATACTGGGTGTCCCGTTTTTGTGAGGAACGCGGGCCCAGTCTTGAATGAACAGATTGACGATTCTGAGAGTGTTGCTCTTCACGGTAATCCCGACATCTAGATCCGAAATGAGTGAACTCGTACTTAGTTTTTGGCTGAGAATAAACTTCCGTATCATCGGTGGACATTTGTGATGGTGAATCATAGTGCGACACTCAAGGTGCGGTAGGGGTCCGCACCTGAGCTGTAGATTTACGTGCCTGTGGTACTGTCTGAGCAGTTTGTGCACGCATCCGAGCATAAACAACATTAATAGCACCTTGAGATTTGATATAACATGAGATCAGAGTCTCGGCAGGAGGTAGAATTGAACTGATCGGAATTTCAGGCTGAACGCCTGGTGTAACAGGACCGTTCCCCTAGTTTACATCATGCTAAACATCGTTATCAACGAACGCTTCCTCCACAATTCCGTCAACACGAGAAGCATAGGCAAAATTGCCTCTGTTCTCGGATCGAGGACCCGGAGGTTGATTGGACGGACCTTCTGCCATAGAGACAGAAGAATGAGAGAAATCGAACGAGAAGATGAAACTGAGAGAAGAAATCGGTGGGCGCCAATGAAGAAACACCAGACCAGAATGACCGAAATTAATCAGATCTGAGGTAGGGTTTTTACATAAAATTGTTAATCCTCTCGCCGATTGCTGACAGGAGCTACTTCACCGGAGAGCGCTGCAAAACAGAAAACCATTAGACTCGCCACGGGGAGAATGGGGGTTCTCTCCATGACCACCCTCCGGCGTGAGAATAAATGCGGTGACCTCAAGAAGATGAAGTAGTATTTGTAAAAGTAAGTGAATGTGAATGAATAGATTTATACCTGAATTCTTATATTTATAATCGAAGTTTGGAGCCAAATTTATCACGGAGGATTTAATAGAATCTCCTCTTCCGTTACAGTTATCTCCTTTTCCGTTACTCAAGTACATCCACATCCATGCACACGGGTCGTGACTTAGATGAAGGCTCTAGATCGTGCCACGTCATATTCGGTTATAACCGAATATGGTTGTGTATAATGGGCGTTTAATGTCTTCTAGAAGGTCTATAGCTATAAACCATTTCACTTTTGCCACGTGTCCATTCTGTTATAACATAAAAGATTCTTTTTGTTCAAATCCTCATTTCTTGTGCGCGGATATACTCAAGATTTGTTAATTCTTCAAAGCTTAACTGTGCCCTTGCGCGAGCCCGCGCAAGGGTGATAAATGAATCATTTGTCTTTCCTTTCTCCGTCGCATGGTTATTAGAACTAGCCTTTCCAAAACCCTTCCGAGACACGTTGTGCGGCCGCGCAAGGTCTATTCAAAGTGTTTTTGGAATGTAGTTATGGTATGGTCCTCTGCTCTTGCGCAGGGTTTTTGGGACCATACCCCTTCAGAGACCTATTCTTCCGGCTTCAACGTTTATTTTCCAACTGATTAGAGCGAGTCTTCCGGGGAATGAGTCCATGTGAATGTTATGATCTTGTAGCCATGACTTGCAAGTAAATAATTAGTAACTGCCAGGATACTACATCAAGATGTTACCAATATCCTGATCCGGTATCTTGATCATAATCAGCAATCATCAAATCAAGATATAATTTCAGGATATGGGCTCAGAATTCCACCCATAACACTACCTTATTAAAGAAAGTAGGTTTTCTACCCTTATGGTAATTTGCACAAAGTTTTAGTCTTCAAGTGAGTGAGTTGCAGACCTTCCTATTTGTTATTCTACATAGACTTCTGGTCTGGCGATTTATTCTAGACATCATTTTAAATCAAAACTATGTTATTTTCGATTAGATTTCTTCAACAAAGATGGTGTAAAGAAGTTTTAGTAACTTTCACCTTTTTGTAAATTAAAAGAGTGGACGTTAAAGGAGCAAATGAGCTTTTTTATACGGAAGATGTTGCCCTTTATTATAAGCATCAAGTATCACTGTTGCTTTGAGAATTGTTTTCGTAAAAACTGATGGCCGACATCCTTTTTTATAAAATGATACAATTGATAAACAACCGAAAACAAGCACAACGTAGGATAATTTTCTACCCCGCCGCAACGCGCGGGTTTTCTACTATATATAAATAAGAGTGAATGAATTGTTAGTGAATTAATATTTCGTGTGGCAATTCTCCTTTGTTAACACTTGTGGAAATATACATTAAGTTTGGATTTATATCGTGTGTACATTTTTTATCTTACAATTGCACGAGTATGTATTCTTCATTTGTCCTTTTTCATTATTTTGGCTATTTTAAGCCAAAAGTCAAACAGTTTGACTTTCGGTTCTAACCTTTTTGGTCAAGTCAAAGTTCAAATTGAACTTTGCAACATGAACGTAATCACGAAGGTAATAATTGTAGGATCGAATTGTGACCCGAACGAGTCATTCAGAAGAGATTTTATCAGTTTCAGAGGCGAAAACTAAGAAACTGACTGCGAAACAGCTTGAATATCACTTTAAAGATCTTGTATATTGATTTAACACTGATTACATGCAGAAAATATACCGGCAGCACTTCGGTATCGATTACAAGACTCTGGTCTGTCCGCTTGAAATGACAACATAACACACATATATATAGGCTGAGTGTGACCGCTTGAAATGAACATGCACATGTTCAAGCGGACACTTCAAGCGAACAAGACTTTTAACCTAATCTCAAGCGAACATGCATGTTATCTTTTCAAGCGAACAACAATCAAATATAACATTCTGATTTCAAGTTTCCATGCAATTCACGTGATGTTGTCATGTGATGATGTCAACATTGATGTCATCATTTGATATGATGACATCATGCTCGATCAAATCCGCAACAAACTCGAGACTCGATATAAGACGAAGACGACAGATGTGTGCACCAACAGACTCCCCCTCAGATGTTGACGAGTCTTAAGTGTCGAGTCTTCTCAGTCTTCAGTCTTTATCACTCTGAACGCTCTCTGAAATGTTTCACAATGTAAGCATCCTCAAACTTTATCTTCTTCTCATCTTCAGCATCAACAGATTCCCCACTAACAATCTCTACTCGGATGTCTTCAGACTCCCCCTTTCGATATGCTGGGATCGCAGTCTGGCATGTTAAAATCACATAGACCTCAGGTATCGGAACCTGTCTCTTCTATCATCAGGTTCAAAATCGAAACTTGGCTACACCTGCGCATTCTTAACCCAGAAATAAATTTCACAAATGTAACATTTCAACAAATTTACTATCTTCTAACCACTCGAACACACAATCTCAAAATGATTTAATCATTAGTAATATCTGATGAACCACTTAAATGAATATCAATTTTCATTTCAAACATCTTCAAACAAACTTTCTTTCCCAAACCTGTTCGTCATGTTCAGCACTTGGAATTTTGAAAATCAGCTTCTCCAACATCAGTTGTCGACAATCTTTTTGAATTTTTCAAAATTTATGCTAAAACACACTGAAAATCTTTTTGGAATTTTTTATAATGAAATGAAATACAGAAATATTTACATACAATATTTTGTGAGTTCGTGCAAGAGGATCATATCAGTTTTTGACAAGTCACAAGTACCGTTGAGCTTAGTTACACATTAAGAATTAAACAATTCACTTAGATTGCCGATATACTGATCCACTTAAATTCTCACACAAATTTCAAACTGAATCAGGATATGAGTTAGATGTTTTAAGGACTTAAACTCATTCATGTGTCCCACCTCTTGAATATACTCCCGTATCTAGATCCCAATATTCAGTCTTACAGGTGAGTATACCACAGATGATATCTGTAAAGGGTTATAAATTATGAAGAATCATGAGAGCTCAGGTCAGAACTACCGTTCAGCAGAGAGATCATGACTCGACTTTTGGGTGTGTCCCCTTTAGAGGATCTTTTGAATTACAACAGCAATGACTATCAATTTTATTGTTTCATCAATTTGTTGAGGGTGGCGCTATGTTTAAAGCAAGCGGAAAGTATTATGCGGGGACTAGGTCAGAAATTTCTTTCAGCAGAAGTCCCTGGATAATACCCCAGATATCACTGAGCATAAAGACCTAGTATCTAATAAAGAGGGACCTTTCAAACGAGATTTCAGGGGTTACCTATATATCCAAGTAGTGTTCCCCACGAAATAAGCAAGTTTGAATTTATGTTTATATCCCGAAAAAGCTTACTAAATGAGTAAAAACCTATCGGCATATCATCAGTGAGACCGTTTAACGCTATTTAAACAATACAATTCTTTAGCAAACTGTAACTGTCTACTGATGTACTATCATTTCCTCTTCTTTGACACCAAAACTCATTTTTGATTTTATCATGTTTTTGCCCTTTTCAAATTTTCTAATGTTTTTGGATTTTCAGAAAATTTCTACTCCCCCTAAAATGCAAACACATTTTAGGAAATTTGAAAACAAACTGTACAATAAAGTGACAACTGATATCAAATCACTTCAATTCGCCATCCACTTGACATAAAAAATCAGAACTCCCCCTTACACAAAACTATTTTCTCATTATGATTTCAAAACACTTAAGTTTGTTTTAACCAAAATGATTTTTCCGGAAAATAAGTTTTGTTGGTTTTATCACTTGACAGATAGGGGTTTGGTTCATCATATTGTCCATACAATCTCTTGTATCAGAATTACATCAAGTTCAAACTAATGACCTTGAGTAATCACTTTGTCAGAATCAACCTCTTACCACTTGTAAGTATATCCAAAACATTTAATCACATGTAGGAATAAATCATCTACACAAACCATTTTACCAATTAAAATGCCGATTCCTGCTTCGCACTTACCAACCTGGAAGCTCTGGCAAGTCACACTTAACCTGTAAAAATTTAATCATTATAAAATTCATTTACAAAATCAATTATCAAGAAGGATGCCGATTCCTGATCCACGATTACAAACTTGGGATCTCCGGCAAGTCAGATGTTCAAGGGAAAAGAATTTCCACCCAAGTCTGACCAACCTTGGGTGTTTTTAGTTCCTTTAGCTCTTGTTCAGTTGGGTTAAAAGTTGCTTTCTTTGTTGCGTAAAAATCTTTAACCCCTTTTACTTTCCCATCAAGCATTTTCCCAAAAAATTTCTTAACATTTCCATTGAAAACTTTTTCAACATCAAATTCCTTTTTATCAGAAAAGAATTGATTTGAAATCTCAACCTTACCAACCTTTTGCTTAATCTTTTCAAACGTCAGTGATGGAAATTCATCATCATTCACTGAAGATACAGAAATTACCTCTTTTACCTCATCTTGTGGCTCTTCTGGCTTTGTGGAACCAGAATCATTGCCAGATTTTACATCTGATTTCTTAACAATCCAAGCTTGGTTGTCAAGATTTCCTCTTTTCTTGCAAAACCTTTTCGAACACTCACCAACTTCATATGTAGAATTTTTAAACACTTTAAATCTTTCAGTTGGTGGTTCGGTTTTATCAACAACTACCTCTTTGAGTTTTTCTGAGACTCCCTGTTTTGTGATGGTTGCCTTAGGACAGTTCCAGGCGATGTGACCAACTTCTTGGCATTTATAACAGGTTCTAGTATCTTCTCTCTGATGAGCTTCAGTTTTCTTCTTTTCAGCAAGAAATTCCTGATTTGACTGTCTCCAGAAAGAGCTCTTCTGTTCTTCCTCAGCAGAAAGACCTGAAACAAATTTTGTATATGTTTTAGAAAATTTTTAATTTTTATAGTTTTTGGGTGGAATAAAACCTAATCCTTTCTTTTTGTAGCTACCATTATGGTTTGGTTTTTTTTGAAAACCGGAACCAGAATTGTAACTCTTTTTCTTGTTTAAACGTTGTTGAACTCTTGAAGTGTATTTCTTAGGTTTTCCAGTAAGATTTAAATCTTTTATTTCAGAAATATTAATTTCTGTCATTTTGAAAACCTTTTTGATCATGTCAAAACGAACACTTCTTATTGGAAACTCTTTATCAAAATATAATTTGTCGGAATCATTCAAAGTATAAGTAACTTCAAATGTTTCGTCCTTCAAATTAGATTTTGACAACAAAAATTCTTTACTATAAACCCGTTTTCCCGATGATTTTGAACTTTTTCCAGACGAACTCAATCTCTCGACCGACAAACACGAACTTTCGGACTCGGACTTTGACTCTGACTCCTCATCCTTATCCAACACCTGATCGACCATTCTTTTTATTAATTCGGACTCATGATCTGTGTCAGGCGTTGTGAACGTGATGTCAATATTGTCTGGTAATACATCGGTTAACTCGGACTCTAACTTTAGATTAACTGCCTTTTGGACTTGTTCCTCATTCGGTTTTCTAGGCGAATACCCTTCCCAAATTGGAGGCGGACACTTGTTATAGCTAACACACGGTTTCTTACCAGTATCCTTC
Source organism: Helianthus tuberosus (assembly GCA_030545235.1). Lineage (NCBI taxonomy): Eukaryota > Viridiplantae > Streptophyta > Magnoliopsida > Asterales > Asteraceae > Helianthus > Helianthus tuberosus. The sequence continues at coordinate 40,538 of JARYGA010057566.1, forward strand.
TTCTTCTTTGGTTGTTCATCTTTAAATGCCTCAAAACCTGCAACAGTAGGATAAATTCTGTCAATTAAGTAATCAGAACATGTATAACTTTTCAACAAACGTCTGATTCTTTCATTTTCAACTTTTTCACCATCCAACTCTTTCTTCCATTTCGCACAATCTTCAATGTAGAAATTTATCTCTTTCTGCTTTGACATCATTGTTGCATTCAACATTTTTAACACTTTTTCTCTTTCAGTGTTTGTTGTTTGCAAACTATTCACTGTTCTGTTCAAAACATCGTAGGATTCTTTCAAATTCTTCACATCAAACAACAACTTTTCTTTCATCTTTTCTGATTCACTAAACCTCTCGTCTTTTACTTCACACTGTTTGCAAGATTCCAAACATGTGAGACATGGTTTCGTAACTTCAACAATCTTTTCAACTTCAACTATCTTTTCCACTTCCACTATCTTCTCAATCACTTTGACTTCCTTCAATTCTTTTGCAGCTTTTCTCTCTTTGAGTTTCTTCAATTTATCTGCAAAATAAAATTCAAAACTGTCAGAAGATAAATGAGATTTTCCAATGTTTATCTGTTCAACTTCTTCATCATCATCACTGCTTTCTGAAGAAACAGATTTTCCATCTTGACTCTCCTCATCATCTGACATTACAGCCATCCACTCCTTCATCAACTCTGGTTTTTGAACAATCTGAGCAATAAAAGCTTTAACATTAGGATCAGCTGGAATGTACTTGTCCCAGCTAAAACCATCAGCCACTTTCTCGTCATCTTGATCAATGATGCCATAGTAAGCTTTCTTGTTTACATCCTCGATCATTTTTCCATGAGCTGTTTGTGGATCCTTTTGTTGATGTGGTTGAACAGTGATTTGTTGATATATAGACTTTCTATAATAATCATCCTTTCCAAAGGAATCCTTTGTTCCTCTTGGCTCCTGATTCTTGCACTCTCTTTTAAAATGACCTTTCT
>JARYGA010057567.1:0-36816 GCA_030545235.1 Helianthus tuberosus
AAAGAAAGAGGGGAGCGGCGGCGCGAAGGAGGAGGGCCGACGTGGTGGAGGAGGGCGGTGGAGGTAGGAGGTTGTGGAGATGGAGGCGTCTGTGAAGAAGGAGAGGAGATCACAGATTGTTTTTAGGGCAAAGGGTATCTGTGTCAAATTATTTTACACTACCGATAAAAGGTTGAGCCGTAGCCTGTGCTACGGCTCAATATACATAAGTTCCACCCCTGAAACCGAGCAAATAATAATGTAAAACAAACGTGAGTTGAAAATAAAGCATGTTGTTTAAAAGTCAAACAATTAGAACTATTTAGTTTATCATCGTACCGTTTTATGATACCAAATAAATACATTATTTTGAGTACAACTTCATTTTAAACAAAACTTATAACGGAATGTTAGGGAAAAAATCAAGCACAACTACGTACTTAAGTTTTTATAAAAAAAGTTATAAACGTAAATTATTAAAGAAGTATCAAACTAATGAACAAATTAATATATGTTCAAAAAAGAAAAAAAAATTATTAAAAAAGATAAAGGAAATATATGTTTTAAAAGAAGAAAAATATGTTACTAAAAGTAAATATAATAATAAACTATTATAATCTATTAAATAATAAAATAATAAAAAAACTATATATTATTATAAAAATAAAGTTACTATTTATCAGCACTCGTTAACAATATATACTAGTAATATTCCCCGCGCGTTGCGGCGGGTCTACGGCTAGTATCGGTTCAATTTATGACAAAATCGGTATGGTTTCAGCACTCGGTATAGTAAGGGGTTGTTTGGCAACTTCTGAATGATTAAGTACTGAACCATTAAGTGTTGTACCAGTAAGAGGTCTAAACCATTAAGAGCCAGTATAATACTTAACTCTTCAGAGGTAAATGCCTGACCAATTCAGGTTAGAGGTCTTAACCATTTAGACTTTGTAGAATACTTAATCATTCAGAGGAAAATGTTTGAACCATTCAGACATCTGCTCACGAAACAAACAGTTTGAACCATTAAGTGTTGAAAAGTAAGAGGTCTGAACCATTAAGAGCCTCATTAAGAGGTAAACAAACAACCCCTAACTAAAAAATACAACCAAAAAATAAAAGTAATGATATGACCAAAATGATATTGACACGTGTTTTACAATGCTTGAAAACCATAAAAACGAATAGTGGTTCCAATAATAACGATACAGTACCAATGTTGTTCGGTCGAAAATAGACAAGGCATTGATGTTGCTAAGACGGTGTCAATTTAGTTAGTCATGGTAGGGATATGGTACGAACACTCGCTATAGCTTACAATATATAAAATATACTTTATACTGCTACCGAAATTGTGCACACGGTATTGTTCATTTCGTCACAATAAAAAACAAAAAAATCAATTTTATTTTACCCGTTCGATTCAAACAAAATTTATACTGAAATATAAATAAAGATAAGCATGTCGCAACGTTATTTCTAAATTTTATAAGGCATTACTTATATTATTAAAATAATGTAAAGGATAAACGGCGTCAACATATAAAAAATACTAAATGTAGAAAAAAATAGACACGCCGTAACTGCATACTCAAAAAATTTATAAAGTATCATTTTGATAAAAGTTATAATAGAAGAACAAAATATGTTTAATTAATATAATAAAATAATTAAAAGGTAGAAAAAATATAATAACAAATAAAAATATATTTACTGTTCCCGCGTGTTACGGCGGGTCTACGGCAGTATCGGTTCGATTTATAACAGGATCAGTATGGTATCAACGCTCGATATAGTAACCATAAGATACAACCAAAAAGTAAAATTAAATATATGACCAAAATGATGTCAACACGTGTTTTACAATGGTCGAAAGACGAAAACCATAAAAACGAATATCGATTCCAATAATAACGATACCAATACCAATGTTGTTCGGTCGAAATCGACAGGGCATTGATGTTGCTAGGACAGTGTCAGTTTAGTTAGTCATGGTAAGGGTATAGTACCAACACTCGTTATAGCTTACAATATATAAAATATACTCTATGCTGCTACCGAAGTTGTTCAAACGGTATTGGTTGGGTTTGTCACACTAACAAAACAAAAAATTCAATTATATTTTACCCGTTCGATTTAAACAAAACTTATATTTAAATATAGATAAAAATAAGCATGTCACAATACTATATTCGAAATTTTATAAAGCATTACTTGTATTATCAAAATAATGTAAAGGATAAATGGCGTCGACGTATGATAAATATACTAAAACGTAGATAAAAAATAAACACGTCGTAACTGCATACTCAAAATTTAATAAAATATCATATCATATAATAGAAAAACAAAATATATTTAATTAATATAATAAAATAATTAAAAGCTAGAAAAAAATATAATAATATATAATTTTAGTTTTGCTTACTGTTCATCACCACTTTCTTTTAATATGTATAATAACTAGTCGTATTCGTCCGTGCTATGCGGCGGAAACTCAATCGATAGTGTTCAGTAACCGAAAGAGAAAATCCAATAAAGAAGGTCGCGATATGTCCAACAGAATACTTCGATAAAAAACCGTAAAAACTTATATTGGTTCCAATAATATTGATACCGATATAAATTGGAATTGTTCGATCGGAATGGTTCAGTTCGGTTCGTCATGGTACTTGTTTATGATACCTATAAAAACTCTAATCTAAATACAACTCCATTTTTAATAAAATTTACACTGATATTAGCATTGTTCAATTGGTATTGATTGGATATGACACAGTAGCAGTAACGTATCATTACGGTATGTGAGAAATTACAAATGTAATTTGTTAGAAGAGTATTATTAAATCTAATATAAAGAATTATAATTAAAATAAAAGATATGTCTTTAAAACAAAATTAATTGCACATTTATAGTTCATGACCATTTTATCTTAATATATATAAAATAATAATATTCAAACAATACTAAAATAATATTATTCATCACCACTTGATATTTGAATATTTATTAATAGAACGTTACTGTTCATCATCACTTGATATTGATATGTATAATATGTATAATAATATATATAATTGTCTAGTGATATAATAATGTTTAAAATCGTATTGATTTATTTTTATCTAATAGGTAGATTTTATAAGTAATTTAGATGGGTGTGCGAGACCATGAATTGACTGATATGTTATTTGATATTTTATTCAATTAACAAACAGCAAATAAAAAAAAAGAAACAAGACATGTCATCTTCGAAGCTTAGAGCTTTATGACGGTATCATGCAGGAGGACATCATGACTTTGCAGGACATTCTTGCTTTGCAGGACAATCGGGCTTTGCAGGACAATCAGGCTTTGCATCGGGACATGATGGAGCGCATGGACATCCGCCAGGACATGATGGAGCGCATGGGCATCCGCCGGGACATCCACCGGGACATCCGCCAGGACATCCTCCAGGACATCCACCGGGACATCCTCCAGGACATCCACCGGGGCATCCTCCTGGACATCCACCGGGACATCCGCCAGGACATGATGGAGCGCATGGACATCCGCCGGGACATCCTCCAGGACATCCGCCGGGGCATCCTCCTGGACATCCACCGGGACATCCGCCAGGACATGATGGAGCACATGGACATCCTCCGGGACATCCGCCAGGACATGATGGAGGCGGACATCCGCCGAGACTTCCAACTATATGCACTGTTGCTCTAACCCAACTAACTTGAGCCACTAGTGTTGCTATGAGGATGAAGATGCCCAAATTCTTGTTAGCCATTTTGGTACAATTCATTCTAGGATATAACTTCAACTTTCAATTTATACAAAAAGGAAGTATGCTACAAATCTTCTGCACCATAAATTTATACAAAAAGAAAGTATGCTACAAATCCTCTGCACCATAACAATTGATGGACAAGATACTTTCATGCCTAATATAAATAAATAAAACAAATGAACTAAATTGATCAGGTAAATTCCAAAGAATTAACACAAATGGAACTAAAATCTACACACGTGAGGACAATAAGTAATTTATTTGAAGATTATTCATTCCTACATAAAGCACAAAATTACCACCCACAGTTCACAAAAACTCAATGGCAATTCGTACAAATGTTTACTGTAAATAATATCTCAAAATGGTTCCGTCTTTGGATAGGGGTGTAAACAAGCTCAGAGGGTCGAGAGCTACTCGTTATCGGTTCGGTTATAAGCTCGAACGAGCCGAGCCCGAGCTCGAGTCTGAAATAGAGCTCATTTAGTTATCGAGCCCGAGCCCAAGCCTGAAAGACAAAGCTCGTCTAGGCTCGCGAGCCTAAACGAGCCCAAACATAATTTTAGTTTTTATATATATAATATAATAATTATGATGATAACATTGGCAAGCCAAGCTCGAGCCGAGCTTTGGCTCGTTTAAGCGATATTGACGTGAGCTTGAGCCGAGCTTTTAGCTCGTTTGAGGTTGTTCTCAAAATCGCTCGAGCCAAGCCTGAGCTTTGGGTTTTAGTCACGAGTTGAGCTCGAGCTCAAATAAGTAGGCTCGTACCGAGCCGGACTCAAGCTTCATAAAAACATGATGAGCCGATCTCGTGCTTGGCCCGGTTCGTTTACACCCGTAGTTTTGGATGATGTGCTAATGTCCTTTGTCGGTTTCTGTCTCTTCAAATAGAGTGAAATGCCAACCTTCAGGTTCCTGCTACAACAGTCGACTACTGTAGTTGTAGTTGTCTCTGGAAGGGGGGTTTGTCTAGTGTCACATACGGCTCGAGTGCCTAACTGATCCCACATCCTTGTCGGGTATGGGGAGTTGCGGTGCCATAAATGATGCAAAATCCGTGTGATACAAAGTCTAGGTAGGCGAACTTGTCCTGAGGTGTATCACTAATAAGACCGGTGGGTGTGGACTGGTGGAGCCCACACCTGCCACGTGTCGAACAATGTCCCTAAGCCAAGCCCCTCCACACCCCATAGTCTAAGGATTGACTTACCTCCCTCATGCTTACCTACCATTTCTAATGAATATCTGACAAGCTAAGCAAATATACATGTATGTTAGTACAAATAGCACTTGGTAAATAAAACCAAACTAGTGGGATATCCGCACTTCGCAACGATCTTTCAGTCAGTATCTGTGTTGTGCGGTTTGATTTGGTATAATATGGCCACTTAGAGGTTGTTTGGTAGTCTCTTAATGATCATTCAGATGCTACATCTTAATGGTTTAAAACATCTGAATGAATAAGAGGTAACCTCAACTCTGAATGGTTAACAGTTAACCTCTAAATGGTAAATCATCACAAGTCGCATTCTTCTACCTTCTCATTGGTAAAATTCTTAATGGTTCCATTAAGAGGCTACCTCTTAATGACCATTCAGAGGCCTACCAAATAGCCCCTTAGTATCGTAACTGAAATAGACATGCCCAGAAGGATATCGTCGATCTAAATTCTAAAATAATGAAAACTGATGCTGCTTGTTAAAGTAAAGTAAACCACGGGTGCATTAAAAATGCAAATATTGGTTTGATTGAAAAAATAAATAAAAAAGAAGTATAATTTTACTTAAAAAAACAGATAACAGATGTTGAATAAAAAATAAAAATGAAGTCATAATAATAGGTTGGCTGAAAATACAACATATTAATCAACACAACTTTACATCAATTTGATAAATAAGTTTCCACTGATATTTTGGAAAAAAAAAAATAGAATCTCTTATTCTCGATCAGTTAAAATTTGTAATTTTATTTCTTTACTTTGTCTTCTTGAAACTTCCATTGAAACTTAATTAATTCTTACTATTAGTCCTGCAAAATAATATTCGTCAAACTATTGAATAATCATATTTAAGATGTAAACTAGGGGTGTGAATTTCTGACACGACCCGAAAACACGAAACGAACCTAACACGAAATTCGCGGGGTTTGGGTTTAGTCTAAACGGGTTCGGGTCAGTTTCAGGTTGAACCCGCGAACCCGTTTAGCTAAATGGGTCAGGTTCGGGTCAACCCGGTCGGGTTGGCGGGTTGACCCGTTTAACCCCTTTTATATTAAAACTATATTTTTACAATATGTTTTATGTCATAATTTGTTTAGGTGTGTAATTTTATCTATCTCTTATACTAAAGCAAAATAGTGTTGACTATTTGACTTTGATGTGACTATTCTCTTTGGCCAGAGAATTGTGTTTTTAGGCGTCATTCTCCTTCTCTCTCTATTTTCCTTCAATTTTCTTGGCCGCCTCTTTCTTCATTCAATGTGTCTTTGGATTATATATGGTAGGTTGAAAACTTAATCAATTATCGGAAGTTTTTTTAGGAAATTATGGAACCGTTTCCAATTCTACGGCCTCTATACAAATTATGATCATATGAAGTGCATGTTTTGTTTTTTGTAATTTGCAAGTAATTGGATTGGTTTTTGTATGAGCAGGCATTATGGATTTATATAAATGACCAGTTCTGACAAAAAATGTTAGGCATTGGTTTTTATGGATGAAAGTCGTCAAGGTATATAATCTGAAATTTATTTTTAGAAGAAAATGAAGAATGTGTATACAATTTTATATGTTGTATAAAAGCATTCATTAATTAACTAGTATTAAGCCCCAGCGTTGCAGCGGTTGTCATAAAACTGTGTTAAGTAGTAGCAATACTATACCATTGTTAGCAATCACCAACACCGGAAAAGCTCGCAAAAACAAAATAAATAAAAATGGGAAAAAAATAACGCCGGACAAAAGCAGACGTAAAATCTTTGAATCACGACGCTCGTTGCTGAGAAATTAAACCGAAACGTAAAACATAGAAAAAAATAACCAAGACTCGCGTGTTGGACGAACTTGTCAAACGCAAAAAAAATAGATGTGACGCGACGGGCCAGTCAAACGGGAAAAAAATATGCGAAAAAATGTTGAACCCCACACGCACGTTGCAGTGCGTTAACTCGCAAAATTTAGAACGAAATGAAAAACTTGCGAAAGATGAAAAGTATGGTGGACCAAAATTGAAAATAAAAAAGAGTTGGGATTAAATTGTAAAAGATGAAAAACTTTGGGTTAAAAGTAAAAAACAAAGGGTCTAAATTATAAAATTGAAATTATTTATTAGTTTTAGATAAAGTTAAGAGAAAAATAAGTGATATATATATATATATATATATATTGGTTATTAATTAATATTAATATTAAAAGAAATTTATTAAACAAATATAAATAAAATTTATGAGGTTGAAGAAGAGAATGACATGTGACATTATTTGGAGTCTTTTATTATAATTTAGAAATAATGACAAAGTTTAGAAAATAAGCCTGATCCATACTGAAACATTTCAAGTTGGCTACATTTATACTTTTGACTATTTCAATTTTAATTTATAGAACTTGTGGGAATATGCAGGTGTTACTGAAAATCAGATCATTCATTAGCTATCTATTCAATTTTATAATTAATTAAAAACATATAATACAACAAAAAGTATACTATCGTTTTATATTCGACAAAGAAGAATAACAATACCATTAGTATATAATTTGTGTGCGTGTGTGTATATATATTCACAAATTTTTTTGGCTAATAAAATGATAAAAAGTTAGTTTTTTGGTGAGAATTGTGCGAAGTGAATTTAAATGTTTGTGTTAAGTCACCCGCGAAACTCGCGGGATCTTAGACTAGTGTCATAAATATAACTTAAAAAGGGAAATTGACATAATATTTTATGATTTTAATGTAATTTTATTATATAAATTTGTGTTTTTTGTAGTAGATGTTAATTTTAATATATTAATTTGCTGAAAAAAATTTAAAAATAAAAAATTTCGGGTTAATGGGTCGGGTTCGGGTCAGCTTGAGAATATTTGGGTCGGGTTCGGGTTCATATGTATGACACAATTTTCGGGTTCGGGTTCGTCTAAAATTTTCGGGTTCGGGTCGGGTTGAACCCGCCAACCCGCAAACACAACCCGTTTAGCACCCCTAATGTAAACCATGAAAATTTGTTAGGTTTGAGTATTCAGAAATATGTCTCCCAAAATACTGGTTTCAAAGTATTTATTTTGTCAAACCAATATAGACAAATAAAATTAAGAGTTAAATGTGATTTAGTTCTTGTGGTTTAAGTCATTTTGCTAGTTTAGTCCAAATGTTTCATTTTTGGCCTGTGGGTCCAAATAGGTTTTACTGTTGGCATTTTAGTCCACCTGGTTAACTTCATCTATTTTTTATGTTAACGAGAAGGACAATTTAGTCATCTTATATGTAGTTTTGTTAACTAGAAGGGCAATTCGGCCATATAAAATGACCAAATTGCCCTTTCTCATTAAGATAAATAATAGATAAATTTAACCCAGTTGACTAAAATGACAACGGTGAAACCTTTTTAGACTCACAAGTGAAAAATGAAACATTTGAACTAAACTGACAAAATGACCAAAACCACAGGGACTAAAATGACATTTAACTCTAAAATTAATCTACAACGCATTTTAAGAATCAAGTTGATTACATGTTAAAGTTTCACGATAAAAAGTATTTAGTTTATAAACTTACGTAATTTTATTTTTATTTGACCACTTGAAACTAGTAATGCTAAATTAACAAAAAGCAATTTGAAATTGTCATTTATCAAAACAAAGATATATTATATTAACAGAAATCTCACCATGGTAATCCTAATTAATTCATATGTAAAAGAAGAAAAATATGTTACTAAAAGTAATATAATAATAAACTATTATAATATATTAAATAATAAAATAATAAAAAACTATATATTATTATAAAAATAAAGTTATTATTCATCAGCACTCGTTAACAATATATATAGTAATATTCCCCGCGCGTTGCGGCGGGTCTACGGCTACTATCGGTCGGTTCAATTTATGACAAAATCGGTAGAGTTCCAGCACTCGGTATAGTGGTTCCCGCTCTAAAGAGTGTGGTGATATTGGACATAGAGCGGAACAATGTCCAACGGGGCCGAGTGACTACACCGAGGAAGTCAATCAAGTGTATGGAGATAGGAAGCAATATGACATGAACTCCAACACTTACCATCCGGGTTTGAGAAATCACCCTAATTTCCGGTATGGTAATGCTTCAAACCAAATGAACCCGAATTTTCAATCGGGTAATCAAGGAGGTCAAGGTGGGTCATCATACAATAATCGGCAAGGTGGTAACCAAGGGGGTTACCAAAGGAATTACAACCAAGGTGGTAATCAAGGATATCAAAACCGTGAAGGCAACTATCAACGGGGTTACAACCAAGGTGGTAATGTGGGTGGTGCATCTAACTCTCAGGGTGATAATTCGATTAACTCGAAACTAGATGCTATTATGAACACTATGAGCACTCTTACCAATTCTCATCAAGCTCTAATGAATTCAAATCAAGAAATTAAAAGTGAAATGCGGAAAGAGTTTGAGGTGAGGGATAAATCTCAAAAGGCATTGGAGAAGCAAGTGGGTCAACTCGCGGAGGAGATGGCTCAAATGAGAGGAAGCACGGGAAAGCTCCCGACTGACACTGCGGTGAACCCTAAGCATCTAGGGTCAAGCTCAAGAAACACACGTGAGGAACCAATTAATCAAATTTCTTTACGTAGTGGTCGAGTCATCGATAATGGTGTCAAGCCACTGACGTGATGTCGCGGTCACAATCAAATTTAATCCAATTACAACTAGATAGCTAGCGGTAAGTGGGTATCGAACACAGGGAGTTTGTGGAATGTGTATTATTTGAAGATTTATCTAAGTTACCTAAAATTAAACTTATCTAAGTTACCTAAAATTAAACTAATTGCAAGAAAAGTAAAATTCAAGAGTTGGTTTGATTGGATTGGTTTTAAAAAACTAAGGATACTAATTAATTTGCGAGATGAAAGTTGAGTTTGTAAACAATTTGGAGACGAATGACCATCCTAAGTTTCCGGTTTGCTTCAACAATTGTGCTATCATCCACTAGAAAGAACTACATAGACATAGTTCGTGTGTAATTACTTATTGTGATAAAAGGGAACGAAGTACTCAGATTCCTAGAACGTGAGGTTGTTACCCGATGACCAATCAACCCTTACCCAATCCTAATTCTACCCATGATATCTCGATTGCCAACGGCACCAAGAACGTATGGTTTCAAACTAGAATATCATAAGAATCAACAATTTACAAATAAGCAATCACACACCATGATAAACAAGACATAGATAGAGTTTACCATTCTAGAAATATGGAATCAAAACACAATTGTTTAATACAAACCTTCAACCTAGGATGACCATAAAGAACCTAGCCACTCATGGCTTGAACAACCATCCTCCACCAAGTCTCCATCTTCCCCAAAGAAAATTCAAAAAAAAAAAAAAAAAATTAAGAAACAATAATTAGAGAATGTCTTCAAACTCCCAAAATCCGTTCACTTTTCGTCTCTACATGTGTAGTAACCGAAAAACCCCTGATAAGACCTCTTAAAACTCCATAAAAAAAACATTAAATGTGATAAGTTACATCTCCCCTCCAATCAAAGATGTCGGCTGCCTTTTTTTTATTTCTCAGACTAAAGGGTATGGAGAGGATGGGCTTGGAGGGGATGAGCCGCCACGTAGGCGCCACGTAGGAGTGGCTTGGATGGGATGAACCTAGGGGGTGGGGGATGAACCCCTTTATATATATATATATGTATGTATGTATAGATGTATGTGTGTATTGAGAGAGGAGAGAGGATCGGCTAGATCGGCTGTGGGGGGCCGAATGAGCCGGGCCGGACATGAGAGGGATGGTGTGGGGGACCGGCGCCGGTCCTAGCCGGGCCTCAGCCGGCCCCATACCCATTAGTCTCACCAACCTTCATGTGATGATAATTATGCACCTTTTATGATATGATGATGAAGATTTAATGTTGTTGACTCTTGTGTCTTCTCACCTGCTGTCCAATGATGATGATGATTTCTTTTAAAACACCCCAAAGCCACGTGATGTTCAAGTGAAAGATGATTGTTGACTCCCTTGTGCGTGTGTATATATATTCATGTGAGACCATATGTGATTGATATTTTACTTTAAAATAATTACTCCCCACCACATAAGTCACGTGAAGGCCTGCTCCAATCCACACGAACATATGGCGGCTGCCTCAAGTACCTTTTTTTATTTATATGTTCACTCAATGCTCCCTTGACATGCGTGTATATATTGTTTTATTGATAAAACAATTGTCTGCCATCAAGTCCCTTTTTCTTCCATTATGTCAGCCAATGTGATAATGTTCCTTAGTGTGTGCATCCGAAAGAAGTCCAGCCCAAGCCCATGTGGGCGTATCTAGGGTTGTAAACGAACCAAACGTTCAGCGAACAGTTCGTGAACCGTTCGGCGGGAAGTTCGTTTATGTTCGTTCGTTTAATAAACGAACGAACATGAACAAGAAATTCCGTTCGATTAGTTAAATGAACGAACATGAACAGAGGTCTCGTTCGTTCGATTATGTTCGTGAACGTTCGGTAAGGTGTTCGTGAACATTCGGTGATTTGCGTTCGTTTATGTTCGTATGTTTGTGTTTTAATTGAAGATCTTTGTACTTTCTTATATTTTATTTGTAGTTTTTATATTATTAAACTTTTATTTATTTTATTTCCCTAAGAATTAAACTAGGAAACACACTTTCACCTTGTTTATGCATCATTTCCCTTTCATTTCTCATTATTTACATCCACGAATACAATCGACCTCCGTTCCACAATAAGGGTTTTAAGTTCGAGTGCTACTCTCTGGGCCATCTATCTTTATCCTTCGTTGCGTTCGCCAAATTTATTTGTGTTCGTGAACCGTTCGCGAACACGCTCATTTCCTTAATGAACGAACACGAACATAAAATCTCGTTCGGTAAGTGTTCATGAACCGTTCGTGAACACATTTATTTCCTTAATGAACGAACACGAACAAGGCCTTGTTCGTGTTCGTTCGGTTCGTTTACAGCCCTAGGCGTATCCCCCTTTCGGCCCAAGTAAAAATCCTTCAAGAGACTCCAAAACTCTTTCACGTGTTGTGTTGTTAGGGTTAAAAACTTTTTTTCTTTAAACAAAACATATGCGCTGACTTTGTTTCCAACCGTAGGCTACGTTTATAAAACGTAAGTTACGGTACAAACTTTCTGTGAACTCTTTTGCTGATGTCTTCATGTTTCTCGTGCTTCCAAGCCATTTTCTGACCCGAACAACTCCCGATTGATATAATATATCATGATGGATCTCCTTGATAGTTCCGCTTCATCACCAAACACTCTAACTTTGCCGGTTTAAGCGATTATCCTGTAAAATTACCAATACTCGTAGTTATCACATTCACGATACATAACCGTGTAAAATATGGGATATGCACGTATTTAGCTCATTTAAGGGTTGTCATACGGACCACCCGTCACATCCCCACACTTACCCGTTGCTTGTCCCAAGCAACTCATTCAAAAACTATTTTCAACACATACGCGATCAACATAAACTAAACAAAAACATGTCATCATTTTACTAACCCGTTCTTAACATCCAAAACAATACACCCCTCTCTAAATCTCTCATCTCGGCTACAAGTAAGTACTATCAAAGATAAGCTAGACACACAATAGGCAAACGGGTGATTGCACAACTATAGGCTTGTACCTAAATCGGTCCTCCTCCTACAAGTGGCAAACATGAATGCAAATCAAAGGGGCTTTTAAGGTTGTAACGAGGCTAGGCGAATAGGTAGGAAATGGAATATATATGAAGTAGCGAAAACTTAACCCGGTCTTTTATTACACAATGAAACAAACTAACAAATACCAAACTTGAACTACTATGTACAAGACAACTAAACATCATTTTTTTTTTTTCTTTTTTTTTTCTTTTCTTTTTTTTTTCTGATTTTTTTTTTAGACTAGCAAACATTCAACATAACATCAAACAAGATTACATACTACTAAACAACCACTAACACTATAAGACCGGGTCAAGTCGGGTAAATTTTTAGGTGACTAGCTAAGGGGTAACAAACGATAGGCTTTTAGGCACAAAATTGGGCAACTAAATGTCCAAACCCCCGCCCCTCTCGCAACCATGCTCATATATATAATTAATGAGGTCCAAACCCCCAAATCCCACACTCGCACTCAACAAGACGAGGCTACCTAATTGCCCTTATCCTTTTTACATTCACATTCAACTAAGGACTCAAACCGTATTAAGGCACAAGTTCTAATGCACTCCCCACCCGTTGCCACTCTCATCAAAGACAAGTATTATTTATTTACATGTGTGTGGTTTCAACTCTCACCAAGAACAAAAAGGTATTAAGGGTTGCCGGTGCATCATTTGGGGTTAGTCCAAGGTGTTCAAAATCTCACAATGTTTTGCTTAATTTAAAAATTTTCAAAAACTTCAAAATTTCCCCCATCCCCACACTTGGGATACATTGACCCCAATGTATGGCTTTAAGAGGATTTGGTCGCTTAAACTCTTAAACACCAACTAAAAGCTTATACACTTAAACCCCAATTTTTTTTTAACAACTAATACCAATATTTTAATACTAAAGAACACAACAAGACTAAGGAAAGAGTACATTGACCTGGTGAAGTTTGACACAACAGATGTTGTAGATAATCCGACTTCCTATCATCACCTTCACACAACTCTCCGCACATCTTCCCCACACTTATCTAAAAACACCTTGGGTTGCCTCCCAAGCAGCGCTAAAGTTTAGGTCTTCAGCCTGACCGTACCTGATATGTCTCAAGGTGGTCTCAATGCACATTTACCTTTTTCGTTGCTGATGTAAGCACGGTGTTTGATTCTTCTATTGTGTGTGTGCTTTGTCACGTCCCATCTTTCTTTGCAAAATTCTTTAAATCCACATTTTCCTACCGAATTTCCAACAAATGCTCGGTAGTTTACTCTCCACTTCACTACTTCGTTTTCTGTGCCCAACAAATCCAAACTCTCCCATAAACATAGCTTATGAATGAAATCTCCCACATCATGAAGTGCCACCTTCCTAGTTTCTAAACATGCATCCTTAACACTCTTGGTTTCCATAACCACCACAGCCGGAGAGTTGTAATCAACTTTGATTGGTTCATCAAGTAAAAGGCCCTCAACTTTGCTCTCCATAGGTGGTTCCTCCACAATAATTTCAATTGTATATTCCTCATTTGGCCCTAATAATTCAGTTTCAAGTTCGGGAGGACTCACAACCTTTTCTTCTACATCACCCATAGGTGTCATTCGTTCAATCTGCACATATATCCAGTGTTGTTTTGCTTGACGTTTTTCCAATATCGACGTCCCTGGCCTCATCTCTTTCACCTCTTTTGGTAACAAATCATATTTCCATTCAAAAAGTTCTACTCGTTCTTCCATTGACAAATGAGGTTTTGTTAATTCTTTTTCAACATGAAGCATGTGTCTCTTTCTCATCATCTCGTCAGGACTTTCAGATTTATGTGACTGATAGTGCAAAGTAGGTTGTTGGGTTACACATTCATAACCATACTGATCAAATGTATACTGAGCATGATAATAGTATTGATCGTACATCTGAGGGCCTTCATATGAAAGTTGGGAATATTCATCATAATAATCACCGTAATCGTACTCCTCTTGATAACTCATTTCCGGATCAAATGCCAAAGGTGATAGCTTGTGAGAGCTCCTAGTACGCATGCACCTGTCAATACCTGCACACTAACACACCCAGCGTAAACCAGAAAAATAACAAACTTAAAACAATAAAAAAATAACACACGTTGCGCACTACTCCCCGGCAACGGCGCCAAAATTTGACGTGATGTCGCGGTCACGCAAATTTAATCCCAATAACAACTATATAGATAGCGGTAAGTGGGTATCGAACACAGGGAGTTTGTGGAATGTGTATTATTTGAAGATTTATCTAAGTTACCTAAAATTAAACTAATTGCAAGAAAAGTAAAATTCAAGAGTTGGTTTGATTGGATTGGTTTTAAAAAACTAAGGATACTAATTAATTTGCGAGATGAAAGTTGAGTTTGTAAACAATTTGGAGACGAATGACCATCCTAAGTTTCCGGTTGCTTCAACAATTGTGCTATCATCCACTAGAAAGAACTACATAGACATAGTTCGTGTGTAATTACTTATTGTGATAAAAGGGAACGAAGTACTCAGATTCCTAGAACGTGAGGTTGTTACCCGATGACCAATCAACCCTTACCCAATCCTAATTCTACCCATGATATCTCGATTGCCAACGGCACCAAGAACGTATGGTTTCAAACTAGAATATCATAAGAATCAACAATTTACAAATAAGCAATCACACACCATGATAAACAAGACACAGATAGAGTTTACCATTCTAGAAATATGGAATCAAAACACAATTGTTTCGTACAAACCTTCAACCTAGGATGACCATAAAGAACCTAGCCACTCATGGCTTGAACAACCATCCTCCACCAAGTCTCCATCTTCCCCAAAGAAAATTCAAAAAAAAAAAAAAACTAAGAAACAATAATTAGAGAATGTCTTCAAACTCCCAAAATCCGTTCACTTTTCGTCTCTACATGTGTAGTAACCGAAAAACCCCTGATAAGACCTCTTAGACTAATGGGTATGGGGGTCGGCTAGCCCCGGCTTGGTCCGGCGCCGAGCCCCCACACCACCCCCTTAGCCTCGGCCCGGCTCATTCGTCTCCCCACAGCCGATTCAGCCGATCCTCCTTTCTTCTCTCTCTCTATCTTTGTCTCTCCTCTCTCTCTATCTCTCTCTAAAATTTTATATTTTTTTATTGTTGTGGGGCCTCATCCTCCATCCCTCTCCACCCCTCTAGGTTCATCCCATCCAAGCCACTCCTACGTGGCGCCTACGTGGCGGCTCAACCCATCCGAGCCCATCCTCTCCATACCCTTTAATCTTAAAACTCCATAAAAAAAACATTAAATGTGATAAGTTACATCTCCCCTCCAATCAAAGATGTCGGCTGCCTTTTTTTATTTCTCACCAACCTTCATGTGATGATAATTATGCACCTTTTATGATGTGATGATGAAGATTTAATGTTGTTGACTCTTGTGTCTTCTCACCTGCTGTCCAATGATGATGATGATTTCTTTTAAAACACCCCAAAGCCACGTGATGTTCAAGTGAAAGATGATTGTTGACTCCACGTGATGTTAGGGTATTGGGAGTGGGTGCGGCAAACCATCGGCAAACATGGTTGCCGCTCGGTAACCACCACCCCTCACTTGTTTGACGTGCGGCAAATTTGCCAAATCGTTGATGGATCACCGTTCGGTGAAGGGAGAGGTGTGTGTGGGGAGTGGGGTCCATGCCATTTTTAACCAATCACACATTTTTCCTTTTTTTTTTAAAGTTTACCACTTCACCAAGTGTCTAACCATTGCCAACACTTTTCAACATAGTTTAAACACTTATGACTGAACCACGTGGCACACTCTCATTGGTTGATTTTGAAGTTTACCACTTTCAAGTGTCTAACCACTCCCTACACCCTTAGACCATATGTGATTGATATTTTACTTTAAAATAATTACTCCCCACCACATAAGTCACGTGAAGGCCTGCTCCAATCCACACGAACATATGGCGGCTGCCTCAAGTACCTTTTTTTATTTATATGTTCACTCAATGCTGCCTTGACATGTGTGTATATATTGTTTTATTGATAAAACAATTGTCTGCCATCAAGTCCCTTTTTCTTCCATTATGTCAGCCAATGTGATAATGTTCCTTAGACTAATGGGTATGGGGTCGGCTAGCCCCGGCTCGGTCCGGCGCCGAGCCCCCACACTATCCCCCTCAGCTTCGGCCCGGCTCATTCGGCCCACCACCGCCGATCTAGCCGATCCTCTCTCCTCTCTCTATACACACATACATCTATACATACATACATATATATATATAAAGGGGTTCATCCCCCACCCCCCTAGATTCATCCCATCCAAGCCACTCCTACGTGGCGCCTACGTGGCGGCTCAACCCATCCGAGCCCATCCTCTCCATACCCTTTAGTCTTAGTGTGTGCATCCGAAAGAAGTCCAGCCCAAGCCCATGTGGGCGTATCCCCCTTTCGGCCCAAGTAAAAATCCTTCAAGAGACTCCAAAACTCTTTCACGTGTTGTGTTGTTAGGGTTAAACACTTTTTTTCTTTAAACAAAACATATGCGCTGACTTTGTTTCCAACTGTAGGCTACGTTTATAAAACGTAAGTTACGGTACAAACTTTCTGTGAACTCTTTTGTTGATGTCTTCATGTTTCTCGTGCTTCCAAGCCATTTTCTGACCCGAACAACTCCCGATTGATATAATATATCATGATAGATCTCCTTGATAGTTCCGCTTCATCACCAAACACTCTAACTTTTCCGGTTAAGCGATTATCCTGTAAAATTACCAATACTCGTAGTTATCACATTCACGATACATAACCGTGTAAAATATGGGATATGCACGTATTTAGCTCATTTAAGGGTTGTCCTACGGACCACCCGTCAGCCACCATCACCCCAGTTTGTTGAAGGGGTGGTGGAAGATGCTAGTGGGGATGAGCAGGAGGATGGTCAAACGGGTCAGAATAAAAATGACTTGAAAAAGAAGAATAACACTCCCGTTGTGACCACCCCCGTCCCCAAGGTTAAGGAAAAGGGTGTGGAGGTTAATTCCGCCCCTTATCCCGAAGCATTTAAGGGACACATAAAGAAAATTGTAAACAAAAGAGATCCACAACAAGAAGAGTTGTTGGAAATTTTCAAACAAGTCAAAATCAACTTACCTCTTTTGGATGCAATTAAACAAGTACCGTCTTATGCTAAATACTTGAAAGACTTGTGCACTCAGAAACGAACTCACAAATATCCAAAGAAATTAGATTTAACCGAAAACATGAGTTCGATTCTTTCGGGTGCGCTTCCACCTAAGCTCCAAGATTCGGGTGCGCCTATCATTTCAATTCAAGTGGGTGATTTTAAAATAAACCGGACACTTCTAGATCTTGGTGCTAGCGTAAGCATTCTACCGGGTAGTTTATATGACCAATATGAGTTTGGTCCACTTCAGTCGTCAAACACCACTGTGGTGTTAGCCGATTTGACACCCAAACTACCCCGTGGAGTTGTTTCGGATGTGATAGTGAAAATCGAGGATTTTTACTATCCGGTGGACTTTCTAGTACTTGATTACGTGGCCAAGGACCCAACCAAACAACCTACGGTGATTTTGGGTCGACCGTTCTTAGCAACTGCAAATGCTCAAATTGACTGCAGAACAGGAACGGTTGACATGACATTTGGAAACCGAAGGTTGAGGTTGCATGTTTTTTCGGGACTTATGAACCCTCCAGTTGATGATGAATGCTATATGGCAGACATTATTGACACGTGTATACCTCTTTGCGACACAGTCGTGTATGGGGAAAACACAATAGAGGATTGTTATATGTTTGACAGGTCACAGGTGGAGGTGGAAAGGAGCATAGACGAGGAAGTGAAAAGTTTGGAGGTGCTTGCGGTTCGAGAAGGAAAACCAACATGGACACACCAAGTTGAAAGTTTACCGGAGAGCATTGACACTAAATTGAAGCCGTCTTTAGTAGAGCCTCCGGAGGTTGAGTTGAAGGAATTGCCGAAGCATCTCAAGTATGCTTATGTTGGTGAAGGCAATACACTCCCGGTTATTATTGCATCAAATTTATCCGTGGAGCAAGAGGAAAAGTTGATGGATGTGTTGGTCACCAATCGGGCGGCGATTGGATGGACCATTGCGGATCTGAAGGGTATTAGTCCCTCGGTGGTGATGCACAAAATCATCACGGAAGAGAATGTGACTCCCGTTCGAGATGCACAACGGAGATTAAATCCGAATATGCGGGAGGTGGTGAAGAAAGAAGTGCTGAAATGGCTCGATGCGGGTATCATTTACCCGATCTCGGATAGCCAATGGGTGAGCCCAACACAGACGGTTCCCAAGAAAGCGGGTATACAAGTCGTCAAAAATGACGCAGGTGAAGAGGTAGCCACTCGGCCGGTAACCGGGTGGCGAATTTGCATTGATTATCGGAAGTTGAATACCACAACTTCCAAATATCATTTTCCTTTACCATTCATTGACCAAATAGTTGAAAATTGTCGGGACAAAAATTTTATTGTTTCTTAGATGGCTATTCTGGTTATAACCAAATTGCCATCCATCCGGAAGACCAAGTAAAGACCACGTTTACTTGTCCCTACGGCACTTTCGCATTTAGGCGAATGCCGTTTGGATTATGTAACGCCCTCGCCACCTTCCAAAGGTGTATGATGAGTATCTTTTCAGACATGGTGGGGAAGTCTTTGGAAATCTTCATGGATGATTTTTCAATTTTTGGGTCATCTTTTGAAGCTTGTTTGGATCAACTAGATAGAGTGTTAAAAAGATGTGTCGAAACTAGTTTGGTCCTAAGTTGGGAAAAGAGCCATTTTATGGTTCAAGAGGGAATAGTGTTGGGACACGTGGTGTCAAGTCGTGGGATAGAGGTTGATCGTGCTAAGGTACAAGTCATATCTACTTTACCGTATCCCACGACTGTTAAAGGTGTTAGGTCATTTCTAGGTCACGCGGGGTTTTATCGGCGGTTTATTAAGGGTTTTAGTGATATAACAAAACCTTTATGCAATTTGTTGTTAAAATACCAACCGTTTGATTTTAATGAAAATTGTCAAAACGCTTTTAACAATTTGAAAGAGAAGTTAGTTGAGGCCCCAATCTTGCAATCGCCAAATTGGTCGTTACCTTTTGAAATTATGTGCGATGCAAGTGATTATGCGGTGGGGGCCGTGTTGGGACAATGGGTCGATAAGAAACCCGTTGCCATATACTACGCAAGTAAGACTCTTTCGGATGCACAATTGAATTACACCACTACCGAAAAAGAGCTACTTGCGGTGGTATATGCATTGGATAAATTTCGGTCTTATATATGGGGTAGTAAAGTGATTATCTATTATGATCACACTGCAGTTAGGTACCTCTTGGAGAAGAAGGATGCAAAACCGAGGTTAATCCGATGGGTGTTGTTGCTCCAAGAGTTTGATTTGGAGATACGGGACAAAAAGGGTATCGAGAATGTGGTGGCGGACCATTTGTCCCGGTTGATGGTCGAAGAGGATCCGAAATCCTTAGAGATTAATGAGTCTTTCCCAGATGAGCACATTATGAAATTAGATAAATTACCATGGTATGCTAACATCGTAAATTATCTTGTTACAGGTGATATGCTAGCACATTGGGATAGACGGAAGAGGCAACACTTCATGTCTTAAGTCAAGTATTATCGGTTGGAAGAACCGCACTTGTGGAAGGAATGTGCGGATCAAGTGATACGAAGATGCATAGATGATGAAGAGATTCCAAGCGTGTTGCAACATTTACACTCATTTGCATGTGGTGGCCATTTTAGTGGCCACAAAACGGGTCATAAAGTGTTAAATAGCGGTCTTTATTGGCCTATTATTTTTAAAGATGCTAATGAGTTTTCAAAGAATTGCATAGAGTGCCAGAAAATAGGGGGTATTTCAAAAAGGGATGAGATGCCCATGCAACCAATCCTTGTAGTCGATGTTTTTGATGTGTGGGGTATTGATTTTATGGGCCCATTCCCCAATTCCTATGGAAATTTGTATATCTTGGTGGCCGTTGACTATGTTTCAAAATGGGTCGAAGAAATAGCCACCAAGACAAACGACCATTCCGTAGTATGTAATTTTGTTCAAGCCAATATTTTCTCAAGGTTCGGGATCCCTCGTGTCATCATAAGTGATGGAGGATCTCATTTTAAAAATTTTAGGTTTGGGAAACTTCTAAAATGGTTTGGTGTTGACCATAGGATTGCTACCCCCTATCACCCGCAAACAAGCGGGCAAGTTGAGGTGTCAAATAGGCAAATCAAAGAGATTTTACAAAAGACCGTGCGGGCGGACCATAAGGATTGGTCAATTAAGTTGAACGATGCTTTATGGGCCTACCGTACGGCACATAAGACACCCATAGGCACCACACCTTACCGGTTGGTTTACGGTAAAAATTGTCATTTACCGGTTGAACTTGTGCACAAATCGTTATGGGCTATTAAAGAGGTTAATGTTCAATATGATGACGCAGGTAAGGAACGGAATCTCAAGTTGTGCGAGTTGGAGGAGCTAAGGGAAATGGCATATGAATGCGCATCCAAGTACAAAGATGGGATGAAAAGAGCACATGACGCCAAGTTGAGAAAGAAAGAGTTCGAGGTTAGCCAAAAGGTGTGGCTTTACAATTCGAAACTCAAGTTCTTTCCCGGAAAGCTCCGGAGCAAATGGATGGGACCCTATGTTATCACCCGGTTCGGACAATTGGGTGATGTTACCATCGAGGACCCGAAAGTTGGGATAAGACAAACGGTAAATGGTCATCGGCTAAAACCGTTCATTGATGGTAACGAAAATTTGGAGGAGAACAGAGAATCGGTAAGCTTCGTGGTAAGCATACCGATTTATGAGGTCGAATGAAAAGGACCGGTAACGTTTTGTGTAAAGTATTGTATAATTATTTAATTGTCTGAGTGTTGTTGATATAATAGTTTCCGTTTCATGCTAACCCCGTTTGATTGTGTGAAGTCTGGATATCCTGAACAAGTTTTGAAGACACAAGGTATGTTTTTTAAACATTATTAGCTGCATTGAGGACAATACACGATTTTTTTGGGGGGTGGTAGGGCCGTTGACGGTTATTGCGTGTTCAAAATCTAACTTATAAAAATTTACAAAAAGATTTTTAATAATTTTTAGGAATTTTTAATGTATATAATCCCTTTATTAAAAATTCATAATTTTCCTCCTAATTTTCGTAAAAAAAATGGAAAATTAGTGCCCGTCGGCGACGGGGTGGTGCCTGTCCCGGACGGCTTCTCGAAACCCCCGTCGGAACAAAATTGCCGTAGACAGGTACATAGGGCGTCGCCCGGTTTCAAACAAAAGGGAACCCGTCGGCGACGGGCTTGTGTTAGTTGTCCGGTGCTGATTCGGTTTTGACATGCTTGAACTCGAACCAAACACAATTTTCTTCAATTAAACCCAACCCTATCACAACTTACACCCTAAACTCGAACCAAGTGCCACATATCTGATCCATAAACATCCTAACACACCCAAACCTCTGAAATCTTCACAACCATACGTTTCCTTCTCTCTCTTGCAACTTCATCTTCTTCACCAAAACTCCTAAACCCTAGAAACCTTCAACCTCTCATAACTTTCTCAAATCTCCACCAAATCGCCTAATTTTTGGGTCTATCTTGTGTGATTTTTCAAGAGGAACAAAACCCCCAACACGGTTTTCATCAATTCTTGCTATTTTGCAAAATTTCTGGGCGTGTTACTTAGGGTTTTTGAAAGGGTGTTCATCAATCTCTTTGCTTTACATCTTTTCATAGTTTTTCTTGTTCCAACAACACAAAGGTATGGATTCTCCTTAATTTTATGCATGATTATCATATGTTTATTGGCTTTCTTCCGAAATTTTAAACCTTCTAGTTTAAGAGTAGGTTGTTTAGACAATGTATGTTGTTCTAGCATGATTTTGAGCAAGATTAGTTGCTTTGGATGGAATTTGAGCATGTTATAACTATAGTGAAGTGATTACACTTGTTATGTACATGATTGAACATGAAGGTGATGTTGAACTCTGGGGAACTTATAAGAATTTGCAAGTTAACAAGAAAATTGATAAGTATATGATAAAATGGGCGACTTTGGAAGTTTAAAAATGCGATTTTACATTCACTTGTTAATAAAAATGTCAACATCACATATCATGTTCAAAGTTTGAGAATCTAGTAATGGTTGGGGGTTTATATTGATGTTTTGCTTGTTTGTGATTGTAGTTATGGCCGGTGGTAAAAGACTACAGGGCAAGCTTCATCATCGGGAATTGGTTCTTCTTCCGGTTTAATACCGAAGAAGTGGGAGCAGCTAAGATCCGTAGAGGAGAATGATGCGAGATTGTATAGGCAGGATTGGGAGTGGGCAAAGTTTAGGGATAACAAAAGCGCCAAAGTCTGGGATGGGGATAAAAACAAACCTTTATCGGGTTATCAAGACAGGAAGTTAGAGGCTAAGTTATGGAAGTGGAATATGGTAAACAATGTGAGCACTTCAGTTCCAGAAAGGGTCTTATGTGAACGGGTTGTGAACGTGGAAGAATTTCGACAGATTGGGATTGTGCAGATGTTCGAACGTTTAGGTTGGGAAAGAGTCCTTGACTGGTGTGAAGATAACACCTCCCGGGTGTATTTAGCGGAGGTGTGTGAATGGTTATCCACTTTGAAGCTCGTGAACAAGAATGAACCTCCATCGCAGTGGAAATTGGTGGGGAAGACTAGCCGAGGGAACATGACAATGTCCTTCGAAACAATGAATTGTATTGCGCGTTTCGACTCCTTGGGAGTGCAAGCATACGATTACCCACCTATTGAGCGTTTCTTGGATAACCACATGAACAATGATGATCCCGCCCAAATGATAGCGGCTGTCTTACCTTACAGCGACGGAGGAGAAGCAAAAAGAAGTCAAATGACGATTGAGGGAAAGATTCTCCAAGGGATTTCTGTTGAGAACATTTTGGTGAGGTTTTGTGATCGTGGAGGTGTTAGAGCGAGTGATTGTAGGGTGGTGCATTCTTTGTTATACGGGACTCCTACACTATCATGGAGGCACATAGTGATGATGAACACATGGGCTACTCGGGAATCATCACAGAGGCGTTTCATCCCATACGCACGCCTCATTAGTGCCATGATCGTTCAACAAAATTGCCTACCCCCGGAATCACTATGGGTAGCTAAACCGTTGGAGG
Organism: Helianthus tuberosus; assembly: GCA_030545235.1. Lineage (NCBI taxonomy): Eukaryota > Viridiplantae > Streptophyta > Magnoliopsida > Asterales > Asteraceae > Helianthus > Helianthus tuberosus. Next base: position 23,878 of record JARYGA010057567.1, read on the forward strand.
AAATTAACAAGGCCTCCATGAAGAAGAACTGGAAGATAGAGATTAAACTATCGGGGGACAAGTATGTTGTGACCGATAGGTTGGGTCATAAGTATGAGTTTCTTACTTCAGGGGCACCACCAGAATCGGGAGAAGATGAAGAGATGGGTGATGGGTGATGAAGAGGAGGAAGCTGAACCCTCCGGTCCCCAAAGACCAAGACAAAGATACATGCGGCCGCATAGGGAAATTAATGCAGATGTGGCGGGCTTTGTGAACATTAGACGGGTGCCCTCCTACAAAAATTTTGATTGGGGACAGCAGGAGATATATGACAATGTCTCTGCATGCATAGGTGAAGGCCGAGAGTATAACCGAAGGAGGGAAGCATGGGAGGAGGCACATGGACCTCCAATGCAGGAGTATTGGGCAGCTCAAGAAGCCCATCGGGAGAGAATGAATAAGTTTGTGGAAGAGCAACAAATGTTCCATGTCACACCCCGACCACGTAAAACAACAAAACGTGGCGGAAACGTCGGGGAGTGTTGTAACAGAATCATTGTTTCACAACCATGGAATAAATAATTTCGTTTTATTGAATTAATGAACTCATTGTTTTATTACAAATCAGATAATTACAACTATTATCTTTCAAATTTTAAAGTCGCTAAGGCACGAGTCCATCCTATGTATAGCATGCACCATCAATCATCACATAATAGCACCTGAAACATGTGTAAAAATAGGTACGTCACCAAAAAAATGCCTGTGAGATACATAGGTTTTATTGTAATTAGGATTCATGACTTATAAGTTTAGAAAAAGTTGTTTAACAAAAGTAGTCATGATCCTTGTAAAAGGTTTTTCTTTTATAAATCATACTAAAATTTATAAGAAATCGGATGATATAAAATAATAATACATATGAAATTAAATAATTTAGTAAAATGAGTTTGTATAAAATATATTGTTTGAAAAACAATATTTTGATAAAAAGGTTTATAGCATATATAAAAATATACTTTGGTTTTAAGAAAGTCGAATAAGTAATATATTAAAATATATTTCAGTTCCAATGTCGTTAACCCAAGTGTACTAAATAACGCCACGATATGTAATGTGATGAAAACACTTATATATAAGAAGTACCAGCGGCGTATCTACCAAGTTTTCATCATATTACACCCCTCCCGTTATCTAAACACTAACCCAAAACCCAATTGTAAAACAAATAGTATATTAAATATACTTTAGTTGTTAAAATAATAATTTTCAGTAGTATATTAAAAGTATACTTTGGATTTATAAATAACATATTAAACTATGTTTTGGTTTGAAAATAACATATTAAACTATGTTTTAATGATTAACAAAATATATGTTGGTTTTGTACATTATCACATATGAGAGCATATCAAATTATACCTTTGGGAGTATAACTAAATATACAAAAATAATGTGATTCAAGAATTCATTCAGACCTAGTGCATCAAAATACACCTTTGAGACTATAGAAATACCACAAAGGCAATCCCTATTTGGATGGAGAAAATTAAATTGGTTTCAGACATTCCATGACAACAGGAATGGGGTGTCAAATCCTATAGGGCTATATCATACTACCAACCGGTCTAGTGAACATAAAATAAGTACTATCCAACAATTTAATTTTAAAATCTTTGGAAAAATTAGAGTTTAAACCATAAATAATCATTCAGTTTGTAAAAAGATAAGTACTAATATGTATAATCAATTATACTTTTGAAAATAAGAACATAACAAATAGGTACACATGCTTCACCTCAAAACATTTGAAAACAGTAAAAGAGGGGACTATGTACTCACTTGAGGGTGCTTAGAAGTCTTGAACAACTACCAAGCAAGCTAGAGGGAGCACGGAAATCGAACGGCACCTAATATAGGTAACTACATAAATAAACCGGGCCTAAATCGGAAGATCGGATAGGATGAGGTCTCGTAAACCAAATGAGTGTGGGATCTCATATGATATGGTTTAACAAGGCCTACATACTAAAAGGAAACCTAACCTAAGTGCTTATGACCCATTATGACCCGTTTAGGTAGCTTATGCTACTTTAACGCGTCGTTCGCGCAAAACGCGTTCGGACCGCCTAACTAGTCCTATGACAAGTATTATATGCCTAAATATGTTTAATTATGTTGCATAATCAGTTAAGTGACAAAAGTTTGGGTTACATATGCTTAAATATCAATTATGCACAAAAAGGGTATTTTGGTAATTTTCCTAAGGCATATAAACTACCTATCATACGACTAACTAAACGAAGTGACCATAAGGTATAACCTCGAAAGGTTATTCCCTATACAACTATGGTCACTAAACATGTTTGGTCGGATCCTAATGATCGACCAAACGGGTCTAGTTCGAAAGTCTAAGCGGTTGTTTAGACCGCTTGACTTACGACTCTACATAAGCACTAAACCTAAAGTGACGAGCTAAACATGCTAAAACATGTTTAGTTAAGTTAGAAAACAGGTTTGGTATCAAAACAAACGGTTTTGATACCTAAAAGTAGTTTGGTTACAAAATACGCGAGAATACGCATTTTGGCCGAAACTACGACTCATCACTACACCTAGATAACGTGGTAATCAGTAGGTATATTCACTAGGGACTATAACCATCATGATTAGGCTCACGTTATGAAGTTCAAAAGAACTTCGCATTGACCATAAACTGGTCAATGCAGAAAGTCAAAGACTCGAAAAGCGATAAAAGAACGAAAGAATACGTACAAAGGGTCCCCGCAAGATTTGATCCGATTTACTCTCAGGTATGAAGCATAAACTTCAACTTAGAGAGCCAAAATCAAATTCAAATTTGGGTTTTTCAAGTGAATGGGGTGGGCTATTTATAGATTTCATGGAACCGTCAAGATCGTTCGTCGTAAAACGTGCTTTAATCTCAACCGTACACATGTGCCCCTTGTTTTGCAAAACCATGGGCACTCCTAGTTTAAGCCCATGGTATCAAAAGTAACATTAAATACCAGCCCATGGTATTGCAAAACCATGGGTAAAACCATCAAAATCTCAAAATTGGACTAGGTTCATTGAATCTGGTCAGAAATTTCAAAAATGGTTCCTGCACTTGCAAAACTTGATTTTTTGGCACTTTTAAGCCCCGTTAACCCCATTTCAAGGCTCTAAAATGAAGTTAAAGTATAGGAAACCTAAAATATGCTCAAAAACATCTCGGATGTCGGATCGTTTGGTCGTACGGTTGCGTTGTTCGGTTAATTACGACGAAAATCGTAATGAACGCAAAAATGATCCAAATTACGCGAAGAATATAATTTTATCATGCCAATCTCTAAAATAAAATATTTTAATGATTACATATATTTTTGGATGTCCGGATATATTCAGGACGTAAGATATGCGCGAAAATGCAAACTTGTGCACTTTTTGACGCTTTTAGTCCCTGAATGACCAATAAAGTTTATTTTTGCATACCGAACCCCTCAAAGCCTATTTCTAAGCTAATAAAAGGTTATTTAGGGTATTTTTAACTTATGTTCAAGTTCCAGAATGTTCGTTACTATACAAATCGGTATAGTTTCGCAGTTTGACACAAATAGTCCCTGCGATCGAACAAACTTGATTTCTACACACCAAACCATCCAAAACTTATTTCTAAGTTATGTGGAAGTTATTTAAGGTATGTTAATCCTATGTCACTATTCCGGAGTGTTTGTTGTGTTAAAATGGTTATATTTACGCATCGGTGCGCTTATAACCTTCCAGAAAGCGATTTAAAGCTTGAAATCGAACAAGAATTGATATGTGCGGGCGATACACATATTTATACAAATCCCAAGTATGAAATACAATATTTCATAGGTTTGGAATTTGTTTGATGGTTGAAGTGACACAGGTGTCACATTCCAAGCAATGCAGAGGTCACACATGGAACAGTTGGTGAAGATGCAAGAGGATGAGGCAGCCCGAAGACGGGCGTGGGAAGAAGCAGAGGCAACACGTCAAAATGAAGCAAGAGAATTGGAGCGACACCGCTGGAGTGCCTTGTATGTCTCTCAACAAATGGCTATTAATAATGCCAAGGTGCTCCACGATCAGGAGCGACACCAAAGAGACTACCAAGCCGGTCTCCCATATGCTGAGCACTCGGGATGGACCAATTACCCCGACCTTCCCCACCCACAAGGCCCATCCGACCCGAATCCTCACTGGCCCGAGGCGGTAGGCTCTAGCTTTATCCCGATTCCGTACCAACCACCGCCTCAAGGGGAGCAGAGCCCATTGGATAACTATAGGGAGATGTTTGAGGCCCTCACTGGTTATCAATACCAGTCCAACCCGCCAGTGGATCCAAACGAGCGATATCAGCGATAGAGGTATGGTATATTTTATGTTGTTGTTGTTGTATATTTTGGTTCTTTATTTCTTTGTCGTTTTTATTTAATTTCTGCCTAGTTAAATGAACGTTGTGGGTGTGTTCCCCATATAACCCTCACGAGACCTCTCATCCTCCCGAGCTATCGGGAGGTTTAAAAGGGCTTGTTGCATAAGCTAAATGCAACCGTGATTCCTACGAAAGTGAGTTAGGTTTGTTGTTGTTGTAAAATATTTTCCACATAAATCGAAGTGAAATAACGCATGGCTTGGTAATGTGTTCATAAAAAGGGTAGAACTAGGTAACTAACAAATTTTGATGGTTGTGAGAAGTATGCTTCTACACAAGGATTAGAATTTGTAGGTACAACATGTTCGCGGGATAACCATTTTTATGAAGAGACGAAGGAGATATGAGTATCAAGCGACAAAAATCAGGTGCATGTGTTCCCTTTTACTTTGATTCTTAGTTAGGAATAAGTGGATTGTATTTTGTATTGTTATTTCCGGGGTGAAATGTTGGGAAGGTTAGTCGTGTCACATCCCTTGTGCATTTTTAAAACTCTAGTTCTTACACATTGAGGACAATATGTACTTCAAGTGTGGGGATGCGGGAGTAGTAAAAATTTTCGTTTTTGACCCGTTCATTTAAACACTACACATTGAGGACAATGTTTACCTCAAGTGTGGGGATGGGGGAAAATTTCAAAAAAATTTCAAAAAAAATTTCTTGTTTCAAAAGCGATCTTAAAAGCACAAGTAACCAAGTCAACGAGGGATGGCACAACCCATTTGGTCTTTTGTCATGGTCAAGTTCAAATTAATAGCATGACGGGTATTTAGCGGGTGGTTGTTTGGGAATAATCCGCCTAAGAAACTAGTATATCATGCATATCACATATCATACCCTTATACGTGAGGTTTGAGCCACTTTTATATCATAGAGTTGCATTTACATGTTTCTTTGTTGAGTGGACCATTAGTCGCGTATTGTAGAACTTGCAACTTTTGATACGTTCGAGACCATAGACCGAATACAAGCATGAGAATGATTAAGGCATTAGGTAAACCTTTTCCTTTTACACCATTTTTATATCCTTACCCAAAAATTATCCCCTAGTAGCCAACTTTGAGCCTAAACCTTTCGTTTGACAACCCATCTAGCCCACAACCATAAGCCTTTTCTTTTTAAACCCGTGTGATGAAAATTCGATTATATGAGTTTAAGTTGTATAGTTGTGATTTATTTGCGAAAAAAAAAACAGAAAATGTTGCGAAAAAGAATGAAAAAACCATTGAGAAAAATCCAAAAATATGTGTTTCTAGTTATTGAATAAAAGGCGAAAATCATTGCCTTGGAGTTGATGTTTATAGTGTACTTGAGTTTAGAATAGTTGCGTTGTAATAAAGATCGAATTTTCATCACCTTAGCCACTTTAAAATATCTTATTCCCTACCCTTAGCCTAGCCCCGTTACAACCCTTCAAAGACCTTTTGACTTGTGCTTAGTATTCGTGATCGGTGGTGGAGAATGATTGAGTTGCAAGCCTATGCGAGTACGTGTTCTAACCAGTTTTGAGCGATTGATTGATTGAAGTGCTAATACATTAAACACATTAGCCAAATTATAAGCCGAGTGGAGAGAACATTGTGAGGGATATGCATGACTTGTTAGTTTTACGGGCAGGTTAATCTTGGATAACCATTATTATATGTGATTATTCATTTTACCGGTAAATATGTGGAAATTGTAAAGAATGTGAACTTCTGTATGACAATAGACCTTAACCTTTGTCTCGGGAATGGGATGTGTATTCGTTGTTCGACCCACGTGAAAGTGAAAAACAGATTTGCTTGAGGGCAAGCAAAAGACAAGTGTGGGGATGTGATACGTGGTTGAAAACCGGTGTTTATTATTGCATAACTTAATGTTTTTACATAAGTTTTAATTTCGGATAGCCTACTTTTAATCAAAAATGTGTTTTGCAGATTTGATGGAGTTTAAGGAGCTTTTCGGGAGCTTTACGAGTCACCGGGGCACAAACCGGAACACCGGAATGCATTACGGACCAAACGGGAGTGAAACAAAAGAAAATCAGAAAATGCAGTTTGAGAACCCGTCGCCGACGGGTCCCAAGCCGTCGGCGACGCCCCTAATTATGCCCGTCGGCCATAAAGTGTCGTATCCAGTTATTTAAGCCGTCGGACGGAGACAGAAAAACCAAAGCCCGTCGCCGACGGGTTGAGGGCCGTCGGTGACGGCTTGTCAAATCCTGAAACGCGATTTTGTTGACTTGGGGGTTAAGCTCGAATTCTATTGGCTGGTGGGCATTAATTTTCGTAAGTTACACTTGTTTGAGAGTTTGAAACTTGTTCTTGGAGCCACAATTGACTATCTATCACCTACCACTCCATCTATCTTCTACATCATAACCCGAATCAAGAAGATTGGTGAACATCTCCATCTCCATCTTGATTCAAAACCCTAGTTCATCCAATCCATTCTTCCATTCACCTTCATCATTCACCAACATCCTAATCCTCATCCTTCTACCATCCTCAAGCTCCGAGATAACCCAATTCAAGTCTCGTGCATCCGGTGATCAAGCTTCTTCAACCATGAGCGGCTAATCATCTCGGTTTCACCCCGGTGTAGGTAGTTGTTAATTTTAGGGTTTCGAATTGTTCTTGTTTCAACTTAGTGACAATTTGTGTTTGATTTTTGAAACTCTTGACAATAGTGTTACATTTGTTGCGAATTTGTAAATTGTCGAACGATGTTAAAAGTTATGACTTTGCGAAATGGTGATATGTAATTGTGCATTGTCGTTGTTAGGATTTACTTGTGTTGATTAAAAAGTGTATTCTTGTCCGTTCTTCGGGACGTTGATAGCTATTAGCACCTAAGTCACGGTACACTAAATCCGTTAATCGAATGCATTTGAGTTGAATCTAAAACTTGTAGAAACCCTAGGTTGACAATTACCGAAACCGGGTGTGAACCATTTTTCTCATTATTGTTTATTAATCAAATTTTTGTGCAATCGTTATTTTTTTTAGTTGTCAATCAATTACACCAATTTCTTTAGATTAAATTCATATCTCTCAATTACACAAAAATACAAAAACATTCTAGTAAGCTTCATAAATTGTGACATTCTTGATAATTCAATCGAATCCACACACAAACCACATACTCTTCGTGGTTCGACCCCTTGCTACCACTAGCTATTTGTTAAGGGTAATTAGGGTATATAAATATTATCTTTGACCGGAGCGCGACACTCTGATCAGTAATGAGCTCAATTAACCTAGTAGCCTAAATTTTAAAGTCTAAACCATAAAAAATGATTTGTAAATGAATCTTACTTGAAATTGGTATGAGTTTATTATATTTAAAAAAAATAACATGTATATATCACATTTTTTTTGAAAACACATGCCCCTTGAAATCATGGGCCCGAAGTCCTATCCGCACACCATCTAAGCCTCCCGTGGTACTCTTCTAGTTGAATAATAATTCATAACAGAAGGGTCATTTTCGACATCTATTCCTAAACAGTGGTCAACCAAGTCGAAAGTTACCAAAATGTTTAACGTATCAAATTAGCATAGTGTTTTACAAAAAAATGATTTCTAATCTTATTTAATACATTGAATATTTATAATCAAATTCCAAGACACCAAATCTCTTACAAAACTTTCATCAGACATCTGGTATGCATCATCCAACTTTCGGTTGGGGTGCAAACAAGTCGAGCGGCTCGTAAGTTACTCGAGATCGGCAAGAAAAAAAACTCGAAATGAGCTGAGCCTTATCGAGCTTGAGCCTAAAATAAAGCTCGTTTATTTATCGAGCTCGAGGTCAAGTCTGGCTTGTGAAGCTCGTCAGGCTCGTCGAGCCTTATCAAGCCTTAGTGTAATATTAGTTTTTGTTAATATTTAATAACATTCACCACTTATTTAAAGTTGTCTGTTAAACGAGCTGATCTGAGCTTATTTAAATTTGTTTACGACCCCGAACCTAAAAATATAAACAATCCCTAACGCGAGCTACGCTTATCGAGCTCGCGAACCTAAACGAGTCTATTATTTATATTTAATATATTAATATATTAATTGATAGATAATAAACGACCGAGCTCGAGCTTGAGAAATTACCAACGAGCCGAGGTCGAGCATGGTCGAGCAGCTCGTTTGCGCACCTCACTCCCCACACGACATCAACATATGAATAACAGCATTATCCTACATATACAAATACAAGCTCAGGGAATAGTGCCAGGCAGTTTGCCTGGCACTTCTCTATTGGACCAAACCTATTTTTTATTTAATTTTATTCCCAGTTTAAAATTACACTTTCGTCATTCGTTTATAATTACGTTTTTACCCCCAACTCAAAATAAAATTATAATTTTGCCCATAGCTCAAAATTACGCTTTTGCTCCTGGTTCAAAAACTCATTTTTAATTTTGTTCCCAGTTTAAAATTACGGTTTCGCCCTCCGTTTAAAATTACGTTTCTGGCCCAGTGCAAAATAAAATGTTGTTTTTCCTCTAGCTCAAAATTACGCTTCTGCCCTCAGCTCAAAATTACGTTTGCCTGGCACTTCCCTATTAGACCAACCCATTTTTATTTTAATTTTATTCCCAGTTTAAAATTACGCTTTCGTACTTCATTTAAAATTATGTTTTTGCCCCCAGCTCAAAATAAAATTATAATTTTGCCCCTAGCTTAAAATTACGCTTTTGCCCTCGGTTCAAAAACTCATTTTTATTTTTGTTCCAGTTTAAAATTACGGTTTCGCCCTCCGTTTAAAATTACGTTTTTGCTATCACTTCAAAAAAAATGTTGTTTTTCCTCTAGCTCAAAATTACGATTCTGCCCTTAGCTCAAAATTATGTTTTTCCCACACTTCAAAATAAAATTATGTTTTCCCCCTTAGCTCAAAATTATGATTTTGCTCTCAGTTTAAAATTATGATTTCGCCTCCCGTTCAAAATATAATTACGATTTTACTCTCTGTACAGACATACATGTTATGATTTTGCCCTCTGTTCAAAATTATGATTTTGCTCCAATTTCAAAATTTACGATTTCTCCCCCAGTTAAAAATTATGATCTTGCCGTCGTTTTACTTTTTTTTTGCAAAACTATAGTAATGTTTTATTTTGCTTGGTTGACTTAATGTAACTTTTATTGTGTCAAACAGTTGTCTAATACTTGCTTATTGGTCCTGACAAATTAGTATTTTACCCGCAACTCAAAATTACAGACGTGTTATTGTTTTAAATTTTTTTAGCAAAATTATGATAGAGTTTTCGTTTAATTGGTTGTCTCGATGTATTTTTTTTAGATCGTGTTATAAGTAGTATGTACAAGTAACCTAAATACATGCATACATGTTATGAAACTAAGAAATATTTGATTTAACGCCGTGCAACGCGGGCGTGCATAGGTGTAATTTTTATTCGTTCAGGCATGTCTGGTACATGCTCATTTGTCCTGAAAACTTTCAATTTTTCTCCCAATTTAAAATTATAGTCTTTCCATCGTTTTAGTTTTTTTTTAGTAAAAGTATGGTAGTGTTTTTGTTTTAATTTGTTGACTCGGTGTAATTTTTTTTGAGATTGTGTTATGAGTAGTATGTACAAGTAACCGAAACACAGACATACATGTTATGAGAGAGAAATATTCGGATTATTGCCCCGCAAGGCGGGCGGGGCAAAAACTAGTTATTTATATAATTACATACACATCACAACAACGAATAACTTGTCCATAAAGATCAGGACCCAACCCATTCAAACCCATCTGAGATTATGATCATTTGTTTCATTTGAGATTAAGAGATTTAAGTGTGGTTTATGAGTACACGCGCGAACATTGCAAAATCATATGCATGATGCATCGCAGGTTTTGCATTGTAAAATTTAGAGATTTTTGACTTTTGAGTAACGGTGACGTTTCCACCATAACTTGTAACATAACATATACTAGTTTTTTTATATCCAGTGAAACCGCCCAGTGGCGTAACTAAAACATTAACTCAGGGGTATCAAAAAAAAAATTCACCGTGCAATCGTACAATATTAAAAAAACGACAATAAATAAATAAAGTAAAACAAATACCTAGGGCTATAAACGAGCCGAGCCGAGCCGAACCGAACCAGGGTGGGCTCAGGCTCGGCTCATTTAAAAATCGAGCCGAGCCAGCTCATTTTTCTTAACAATTTGAAAGTTGTGCTCAGGCTCGGCTCGTCAAAAGCTCGAGCCAGCTCGTGGCTCGTTGAGCCGGCTCATTTGTTTAAAAAAATTATATTTTTGTATTTTTTTACACATAATGATATACATAAAACCAAAAAACAATCAATAGAACATTATAAACGAATAAGAAAAGAGTCTGGGGCTGTTTGGCAACATCTGAACAAATAAGTGCCGAATGAATAAGAGGTCTGAATGGATAAGAGGCTCTGAACCAGTAAGTGCTGAACCAGTAAAGTGTTGTTTGGTTGCACCTCTGAATGACGGTGTAAAATGACATTTTTACCCCTATAACCAAACTATTTACAATCTGTTTCTAATCATACATAATAAACAATTTCAACAAAATCAACATACCAATATAACCAAACTATTTACGATCTGTTTCTAATCATATATATATATATATTCATATTACAATATCACCAACTTCAAATAATAAACAAATTCAATAAACACCCACAAATGTTTCACCATTAAAAAACAAAAAGGATACGTAGCTTATACGCACGCTTAGTGGTCGCCACTGATACACTCCTTCAAAATTCCAATGAAAACACAGAATCCCTAGATCTCCATATTCTGCGCTACCTAGTTCAAAATCAAGAAATAAAGCTTTCTGATGAATAAAAGTCCAAACTTGCAGTAACAAACAAAAGGGTTTCAAGAATCTTGTGACCCAGTATTGAAAGAAAGAGGGGAGCGGCGGCGCGAAGGAGGAGGGCCGACGTGGTGGAGGAGGGCGGTGGAGGTAGGAGGTTGTGGAGATGGAGGCGTCTGTGAAGAAGGAGAGGAGAGCACAGATTGTTTTTAGGGCAAAGGGTATCTGTGTCAACATTTTCATTCAGCGAGTGTTATTAGCTGAATGGTTCAGCTATGAATGAAACCATTAAGAGGTGGGCCTTTTAATGAAACAAACACATATGCCTCTGACCGATTCAGAGGTTTCCTATGAATGATTTCATTCAGATGCAAACAAACAGGGCCTCTATGTTACTTACCCTAATATATATATATATATATATATATATATTAAATCAATATTACTAATTAAGACTATAGCTTAACAATCTATTTCTTTCGATAAAAAAATAACAATGTTACTAATTAAACATTTCTTAAATATATTAGAATACACAAACATATATAATTTGAGGTTTAATTTGAACGAGCCAGCTAACGAGCCAACTATCGAGCGAGCCACGAATCGAACCTACCTTGGCTCGGGCTCGGCTCTTATACAAACCGAGCTTTTTCGAACTTTTTTCGCGCGAGCCCCGAGCCACAAGCTTTTCAATTGATTGGTATCCTCGTAGTCGTGCCGTGCCGTGCATTAAAACTTCAGGGCAATTGGGCAATTATTTACAATATTTTATTATTTTGGGCTAACATATTGGTCAACTGGGCTTTTTGTTTACAATCTTCACTTGATTTGGGCTAATATATTGGGCAATTGGGATTTGGGCTTATTATTTTCAAATGATTTGAGCTTACAAACTTTTTTAGGGGTGTCCTCGTAGTTGTTCAGAGGTATCCTTGGTATAAAAACCGGGGAAAAAAATTATTTTACACTACCGATAAAAGGTTGAGCCGTAGCCTGTGCTACGGCTCAATATACATAAGTTCCACCCCTGAAACCGAGCAAATAATAATGTAAAACAAACGTGAGTTGAAAATAAAGCATGTTGTTTAAAAGTCAAACCATTAGAACGATTTAGTTTATCATCGTACCGTTTTATGATACCAAATAAATACATTATTTTGAGTACAACTTCATTTTTAACAAAACTTATAACGGAATGTTAGGGAAAAAATCAAGCACAACTACGTACTTAAGTTTTTATAAAAAAAAATTATAAACGTAAATTATTAAAGAAGTATCAAACTAATGAACAAATTAATATATGTTCAAAAAAGAAAAAAAAATAATTATTAAAAAAAGATAAAGGAAATATATGTTTTAAAAGAAGAAAAATATGTTACTAAAAGTAAATATAATAATAAACTATTATAATATATTAAATAATAAAATAATAAAAAAACTATATATTATTATAAAAATAAAGTTACTATTTATCAGCACTGGTTAACAATATATACTAGTAATATTCCCCGCGCGTTGCGGCGGGTCTACGGCTAGTATCGGTTCAATTTATGACAAAATCGGTATGGTTTCAGCACTCGGTATAGTAAGGGGTTGTTTGGCAACTTCTGAATGATTAAGTACTGAACCAGTAATGGTCTGAACCATTAAGTGTTGTACCAGTAAGAGGTCTAAACCATTAAGAGCCAGTATAA
>JARYGA010057568.1:0-61046 GCA_030545235.1 Helianthus tuberosus
AGCTCAACATTCATACATAATATCATTCTTTAGAGTCTTATTATAACGTTTTCGATACTCCCCGTGTGATAAAAACATCAAACAGAACAATACATTTGAATTTGGCTGAAAATGGTCCCCACCGTAAGCTACGGTGGCTACCGTAGCTTACGGTGGCGTCTTTTTCCTTACGCCACGAAGCTACTGTCTTACGGTGGCAATTCTGTCTTAGGGTCTACCGTAAGCTACAGTAGCCACCGTAGCTTACGGTGACGCCCAGCATACTATGGATGAATTTTATATTTTTGCAGCCATTTTCCAACCCGTTCTAACCCAAACTGATCCGATTCATCCCACACCCTTCCACATCATCCCGAAACAATTCCATAGCATTACGTAACTAAATTATTCATAATGAAAAATTCTAATTTTAAAGGTACTTACTTGCTTCGCGCCGCGGAACGAACACACACTTCACACGAGCTTTCGGTTTGAGTTCAAGCAATAGATGCTTAAATCCCTCAAACCTAGGCTCTGATACCAACTTGTAACGTCCAAAATTTTTCTTTATAATTTTAAACAACGACATACTATATTTAACAAAATTTGGGCATGACCCGTTCGTAAAAGGAGCGGTCCCCTGTTTTTCATATTCAAAATATCATTTAACATACGCTACGTTTCAAAAGACATAATATACTACATCAAAACGGACCTTGTTTCACACACGAAACCAACAAGCTATGGTACTTACGACCGACTAAGTTTTAAAAGGCAAACAAGATAAAACTTAAGTTTTTAACTACTAGACATAAAACTAAAGAGACAAAACATATTGACATTGTCTTCTTTACAAAAGTTGCGGAACGCATGACGGGCTTGAAGTGTGTTCGAACCGGGCGAATCTTGATAGCTAAACTTGAGATTTACCTACATTGCAACAACAAAATAAACTTCATTAGAATTAAAATTCTTTCCTTTAACTCAAGATTTCAATCCACGGATTTATAGTTGTTATGACACCCACGAACTTGCAATTTACTAAATACTTTCATTCTTGCACATAAGTGTGTTCCAAATGGAACTTCATACCATTCCTTCCATTCTTACATTCTAGTCCTTTGACCCGTTCATAAAAGGGTCCACTCAATTTCTTTTTCATGCTCAATTCAATTCGACACATTTTATATTAAAATATCAATATAATAAAATCATAATTGTACAAGTAGCGTACCTCGGTCTTGATTTCCTTCTTGCTTTGTGCGACTCGAACTCTCTTCCTTTATCCCTATACATTAACATGTTTACATTAAGATCTTTTCATTCCATTCTTACTTGTCACTAGTACTTTTGGGATAAAACATCATAACTCAATACAAGTGTTATGTACATACTTAAGACATAATCATCATTTATGTGGTTCAAGTCAAAAGTGCAGAATTTCTACTTGAGGCATTTTATCGAACACTTGGCGTGTGTATTACTAACAATGCATCATGTACAAGTGTTCAATTCATAATCCTACTAGTTCCTATCATACTTCAACAAAATCATCAATTTCACATAAGTATTCATCCTTTTAACAACCTATTTATCAAAGATACAATTCATGCATGTTTTCATCACAACATTCTAACAATTGTTACTCCTACACATTAATCATTCATCATCATCCATTTCATACAATTGGGTTTTCCTACTTAAAACACTAAGATGAGTAATCTCAACATAATTCTTGTTCTATAGTGCTAATCTAACTGAAAATCATTCAATTTCTCATATATCTTCAAGATTGGGTAAAACCCACTTTCTTCATAATCACAAAATTCGACTTACCGTTTGTTAAGAAAGGTCAGATGGTCGAGAATTGAGTTTCATGCATCAACTAAACCTTGAAATTCCTTATTAATTGCTGAATTTTTGATCAACTAGGGTTTACCCCCTCTTTCCCCCTCCTGGTCGTCGAACTCAAACACACACCCAGGTGTGTGTTTTTGAGTTTGGTTATTTCTATAACATACTTTTCCATTTTGCTATATTTAGCCCCTTTAAAATATGTATTGGTTTATTTTTAGGCATTTCCATTCTTTTTTTCACATGTTTAGTCCTTCTATTTATTATTGTTATCTATTATCACATAAACTCTCCTACTTGCTGAATTATTAACATAATTATTTAACTTGGTTGAGAATACATAACTAGGCATTTAAGATAACATAATAAATTGCATATTTTGGGGTGTTACACATACTTTTATAATCTCTTGAACCTAAACGTTTATTTATTGTAAAAATAACTTAAAAGTGAAATGTGACAGTTGTACTGGGAAGGACAAAAAGAATTTCAAACGTTTCAACGGCAGGCAGATGGATATATATGTCAGGTTTTTCCAGAAAGCCCCTACCATCAAGCTTTTATCACCCCAGGTCTCTCTCCCACTAACAAACAATGTGCAGGCCAAGTAATGTTGGACTGACCCATGCATTTGCTAATCGGTTGTGATTTGCACATGCAGGAGGTTTACTTCACTTTAGAGATGGTGCAAATGCGCAATACGTGACATCCACGGCATTTCTTTTCAGTGTTTATAGTGATTTGTTGGCTAGTCATCGTATGCAAGTCACTTGTGGTGACAAACACTTCACTAGTGTCCAACTCATGGCTTTTGCTAAAAGACAGGTATAATGTTGTCTGATAAGGTGTTTCCATACGAAACTGGTTACATGCACTCACCTAGCTGACACTACTAGAAAACTGGGCAATCTTGGTTTGCGACCAACATTGCAACGTTTCTGTTTTTGCAAATTTTGGTCGCAATACCCCAGTTTACTCGTAGTGTGAGTGACCTAAACAACATAAGGATGAGTTGGTTATTGTTATTGTTGTACCATGAATTTAATGTTGGTGTGTTTGTTGTAGATGGATTATTTACTAGGGGATAACCCAATAAAGAGATCAATGATGGTTGGGTTTGGTAACAACCCACCGCTCCAGGCGCACCATAGAGGTGCTTCCGTGCCAGTGATGGCTCCAACCGAAGATGTAAATTGTGGGATGAGTTTTGTTTACTGGTACAACACCAATAAACCTAACCCTAATGAGCTCACGGGTGCCATCCTTGGTGGTCCGGACAAGCAAGATAGGTTTATAGACTCGCGGACCAATTCGTCCTACACCGAGCCATGTACCTATGTCAATTCAGTCGCGATTGGGGTCCTTGCAAAGCTGGCAAAATAATATTATGTATTTTGATCAAAGTTTGCACATAGTGAAATAAATTTAGGGTTTCTTTTGGTAAGTGCATATAGCTCCTATGTAGAAATAGATATTTGATGGCAGATTATCTTCATTTGTTGTAACTAATTTTGGGAGACATAATACCGGGATAGAGAATACAATTTAGCGTTGATGCATCTTTGTTTTCGGTTTAGATGGTTTTAACAAAAAAATAAATAAATAAAAAAAATTGCACGTCTTGTTTACATTTAACTTTATATGCTAGAATTTCGTGTATTGTATTACATTAGAAGGATTTAATTAAAAAAAAGTAATTTGTATTCTAATCTTTCAATACTGTCCCTCATCGGTCTGAATCCCCACCCCCCCGCATAACACTTACTAGATTTTGAAAGAAAAACTGAAAAAACGCTTCACTTCCTGACCTTATTCTCGAGAAGGGAGGGTTCTCACTACTAAAGAAATTTCTTCAGTTGAAGTAGCTCTTTCCTGAGATGTTTTTCAAGCTGAAGAAGGAATGGCGCTTTCCTTGGTTGAACACAAGACAGACGGGGACAAATCCAATCCCTTAATTCTTTGATGCCAATTCAATTGTTGTTTGATGTAATAACTAATAATAGAGGTGCTAGGCTCAGACTCTGAGAAAGATGACATGCGGCTAGTCCCAACTCTTAGTATCGTAGTCTTGAAACTTAGTCGTACTTCCTTTGACTGGCCTTTCGATCCTGTAAAAATCATTAAATAGTTAGTAACTAAGGAAGATTTAAAAATTAGAAAACGATATTTTTATTAGGATCAAGTTGCAAACGCACACATACACACACACAAATAAACTACAAAGAAGTAAATGCACAAGGATTTACATGGTTTAGTCTAAGGTGACCTGCGTCTATGGACTACAACAGGTATATAATATTATTGTTCTCTACTTTCGGGATGATGAATTACAAGTGCAAGATCATCTATTTATAATTTCATATTAGCGTTTATAGTTTATTCTCCAAGAAAACTAGTAAATGAGCTATAATAAATGAAACGGGTCAAGTGATCTTTGATCTAATTAGTCTCCACTTTTATGTGTTCTAAAGTTGGCCCAATTAACTAATTAAGCATCTCAGCATCTGTAAACCCAACAATTTTGAAATAATGTACGATTGAAATTACATATAATTACTTTAAGTAATAAACATCCTTTCTGAATTGAGAAATATGATATAGAGTAAATTGCCAAAATCGTCTCTGATGTTTGGGTATATTTGTCATTTTCATCCAAAACAACTTTTTTGTACAATATATTCCTTCACTTTTGGGATTTTTTTGTCATTTTCATCCAAACAACTAATTTGCTTTATTTTTTCTATCAAATATATGGATGAAAATGGCAAAAAAAATCCCAAATCTCAGGGACGATTTTGGCAAAAAAAAAAAAATCAGACGTTTGGCTGAAATGACAAAAAATCCCAAAAGTGAAGTACTATATTGTACAAAAAAATTGTTTTGGATGAAAATGGCAAACATATCCAAACCTCAGGGACGATTTTGACAATTTACTCTATAATATATTATATTTTATTACTATTTCTTTTTAATCATTTTTTCAAAAAAAAAAATAAGAAATAGTATACGAACAACTGAATCAAAAGAAATAGGAAAAATAACTTTAAACTCACATAATTGTGACATGTGGTGCAATCAGTTACGTATTTATTAGGTGTAGATTATATTATTCAAGGCTAGCTCCCTTCATTCTAAAAATTACAAATTGTTAAACTTGACGTGATTGTAAAATCCATGGAGGGGCTTGTGTTTGGTTTTGAATGTATCAACCTTTGATAGTGCATTTTAATTCTGCTGATTTTTTTATGTATAAATAGATACCGAGGGCTCCCTTATATATAAGGGAAATTGGATTTAAATAATCCGAACTTTCACCTGTTGGCCAATAACACTCCGAACTTTCAGTTTGGCCAGCAGCACTCTCAACTTTCATCATATTTTCCCAAAACACTCCCAAACGATTTTAGGGTACAGAACAAGACATGTCTGAAAGCATGTCTGGGAGTGTTTTGGGAAAATAAGATGAAAGTTGAGAGTGTTGCTGGCCAAACTGAAAGTTCGGAGTGTTATTGGCCAACAGGTGAAAGTTCGGATTATTTAAATCCAATTTCCCTATATATAAGAATAAATTTTATGTTTCGTCCTTAATTCATATACTCATTGAATGTTGGGTTCTTTACTAATGTTTACTAAGTACACTAGACATCCTTAATGTAATTGGTTTGTTACGAATTACATTATTTACACTAACCGACTTTAGTTTTTTAGTTAATCCATGTTAAATGACGGATATGTCCTTCTTAGTAAAGAAACAAGATACAATTTGAGGGTTAGTGAAATCAAATTGAGAAATCGTGAACCAAGGTAAACCGATTACTTGATTTCAGTTTTTTTGTGTTTTGAGGGGTCGGTCTTTGTGAATTAAAGAACGACGTATCAGCCATTTAACAGAGATTCAACTGAAAATTTTAATTTCATTTAGTGTGAAGGATGTAATTTGTAACACACCGACTATATTAAGGGTGCCTAGTGTAGTTAGGATCAATGGGGCACTCTCCTAGCAACCCAAGTAGTACCATCATCCAAGACGATTGTGCTATCTCATTCAACCCAATACAACTCAAACAGAAGGGGGCACTCTCCAAACTTAACCCACTACCCACTCCCCATTTCAACGGTCGCACACTCCTCTCTACTCCTCTTACTCTCTCCGAGTTGTCGTACTCGTTCCCTCTACTCAATCCAACAACTTGGGTTGGTTGCACCAACTCGGGCTTTGCTAGTAACCCGCCCCTTTCACCCTTAGTGAACATTAAGGACCCGACTTGTAATGCGGTATATACATAATGACAAAACATGTAAGTTACTTTTTATGGGGTAGTGGCCTCATTTTCGATTTTACATTCAAATCACCGATTGAACTCATTTGTAAAAAAATATATATATATATAATACTTTACTATAGAACACATTGAAAGGAAATGATCCATACAACTATTTTTTATTTCAATTTCAACTTCACCTCCTCTACTTCATGTAACACATATTTTTAACCTATATTTTTTATACTAATTTTTTTCTATGATAATTTGCATTCGTTAGTATTTATTCAACAAAAAGAATACGTGTCTATTAAAAAAAATTCTATGTTCCGGCATAAATTTGTTGAAAACGGAGTTGTGTTTGGAATAGAGTTTTTTCGTATTAACGAGTGCCGATGTCATACCAGTACCGTGACGAACAAAATCAATACGGACCGAGATATGTTGGTACCGGTGTCGATATTATCATAACCGAATATTGATATTCGTTTTTATGGTTTTCGGTTGATGTAAAATATGAATTTACTAGTTGGGTTATATCACACAATTTTTGTGTAATGAAAATATAATGTTTTTTTTTTTGCAGCCTACGAGTTGTGTTTAAATTAATTTATTATATCTTCGTGTCATAGTTTACACCAATTGCTGGTACCTTACCAGTAATGAAAGCAACGACTTGATACCGACCGAAACCGTATCAATATTCGTTTCTATAATTTTCGATCGATGTAAAACATGTGTCAATATCATTTTGGATATATAACGACTTTATATCAAATCCTCACATAAATATTATGAACAGCTTGTTTTAATCTGACTTATGGATCGAGCGGGTATTTATGAGTGTATTATTGGTTGATCATTCGCATCAGAGCCTCTAAAACGTACTTTATCTTTAAAATTCTTAGAATAATATAGAGAACAATAAATTACAAAAAAAAACTACTTTACTTTTCATGTCACAAAATTTAATTAAAAAAAGTTAAATAAAAAAACGAGTTAAATGCCCGGATAGTCCCTGTGGTTTAGTCTTTTTTCACCTTTAGTCCCTAACTTTCTAAAATTACCTCTATAGTCCCCAACTTTTCAATTTTCGTTCTCGTATAGTCCCTAGCGTGGATGGAGGTTAGTTTTCTCAGTTAAGTTGGTGTAAAATGACTATATTACCCTTAAGTAAAACAAAATGAATTAATTTTTCTTAAAATATAAAAATCAAACTCTGTCTTCCACCACCCTAATCTGTCTTTCTGTCTTCATCATCACCTTTCAGGCCCCTCTCTCTCTCTAAACCACCACCACCTTCATCTCCACCACCACCACCATCAAACCCCACTGCCTGTCAACACCTCTATCACCAACCCATCGCCCTCACCGCCATACCACTCAGCCACCACTGCCACAACCACCACCGCCGCCATCATCACCAGTGGCGGACCTAGAAGAAAAAGTCAGGGGTATCCCAAAAAACTTAGACCCGTCCCTGAGAATTCAAGGGCCCTGTGTGGCTAGTAAAAATGGGCCCTTAAATTCTTTTTGTACCTAGGTCATCTGTGAGAACTCAGCAGCTCTTCGAGGCGCTATGCGACTAGTGTATGTATTAACTGGAGTTTAAAAAAAATTCTTATTCGTATTATCCATAGAATAGTGTAGATAAAACATTCAAATTTTCTTCATGTTTATACAATATTTCTTTACATTTAAAATAATCTATTACATCATATATTTCAACAGAACTATTTTAATGTTTGCTCTATATATATTTTTTGAACAGCCAACGAATTCTCCAAATGAGCTACTGGCGAAATTCACCACATCGGGATACACTCGTCTCCGAACTGGGGAAAACCCTCACATAGGGCAGAAGCCTGTGAACACTCGCCCGAAGACACGACAGTGCGATGAGGTCAAACCCGTTCAATTCAAAGATCGAATTTATGATCACCTACTCGCCTAACCTCTCATCATCACCAAGTGCTGCTAAAAACTAATATGAGGAACCAGAAATTAAACTTGAGTCTCTTGCAAACCCTAGTCTCTAATACCACTCCACCACAAGTGATATTTTCTCTATATTACTTTTACTTTTAACAATTTTATTGTTAAAAAAGAACAACCCTAGAGTGGGGAAAAAAACTAAATGGTTGAACTTTAGTTTAAGTTTTTGACCAATTGTGAGTTTTGTCTTTTTCTAGTTTAGTGTTTCCTTTCATTTATTGTCCCAGCTCCCAAGTCCCAACTTATATTAATATAAGGGAAAATAGCGAAAATGGCCACGACTTGGTCAACTTTTCCGTATTAGCCAACTCAAACGTCTTGGGGAGACGTTTCAAACATCTGCAAACGTCTTGGCGTCTCACCAACCAAAAGCTGCCACGTGTCCGACAGGAGAGTCAGACGTCTGGACGTCTTGGCTGGACGGCTTGAGACGTTTCGTTATGGCTGGCCATTTATCCAGACGGCTTGAGACGTTTCCGGATGGCTTGAGCCATTTAACTGTATTTAGCCGGCTAAATCAGCTCTTGCCGGATAACACGTTTTGTTGTACTTATTGAAGACGCTTTGTACGATTTTAAGACGTTTTGTACGAATTTAAGACGTTTTATTAGCAATTTAAGACGTTTTTATATTTTTTTTATTTTAACACGTTTGTTGCAATTATTTATATGGAACCCTTATTTAAGATTCAAAAAGTTTGTTTGTTTTTAGTAAATATCTCACAACATGAGGGTGAGGTTTGTTGTTTATACTGGGGGGAAGTGGGATGTCATTAACGGAAACATTGAGTATGTTACTGATGGCGATTCAAGGAGACGTGGTTTAGAAGTTGAAACATATCATTCATATAATAGTTTTGTAAACTATGTTTCTAACATGTGTGATATTCCAAGCATTACACGGTTGTCATACCGGATGTCTACGTTTACTGATCCGATCGATATAATTAATGATCGAGATGTTAGATTTTTATTTGATTTGGTGATGCAGAATCCTTTTGAATTATATAAATTATATGTTATTCAAGAGTCTGATGTTGGTTCCTCTGGTTTTTCTTCTTTAAACAACTTCAAAGCTCCAGATCTAAATATTTCAGTAAAAGAAAGTGTTGATGTTTTAAACGAAGAGTGTCCTATTTTAGAAAATAATTTTGAAAAATCATCCACGTCTAACAACGAATCAGGTTCTTTATCTATAGTGTTTGAGGCCGGTCATATATTCAATAACAAAGAAGAGATGAAGCTTGAGCTGGGAAAGAAATGTTTATTAGAGCATTTCGAGTTTAAAGTTGATAGATCATCTAAGACACGGTATGAAGTTTCATGCATGGGTGATGGTTGTGTATGGCGATTTAAGGCAAATGCTATTCCTTGTGGTAGTTTATGGTTTGTTAAACATATGAACGATAGACACACCTGTTCGAAGACGCAAACACACCCACATTTCCGTCAGGCTAACCCAAAGGTTTTGGGCCACTTTTTAAAGGAACAACTAAAAGACAGTGGCAGGATATATCGAGCGAAAGAGATTGTCAAAGATTTTAAAGAAAGGTTCGAGGTTGAGATGACAAACCTTCAAGCTTGGCGTGGTAAAAGCTATGCACTTGAACTTCTACAAGGAACAACCCGAGACTCTTTTGCCGAACTACCAATATACTGTTACAATTTGAAGCTTGCAAATCCTGGAAGCGTTACTCACATCTTGGTTGATGAGCAGAGTCGTTTTGAAATGGTTTTTGTTGCTTTAGGTGCTGCGGTAATTTACACATTTTCTTTTGTACTTGCTTTTATTTTTTTAAAGTAACATGGGTTTTGCTCTTATTTCGTTTTCATAAACTTTCAGATTCGTAGCTTTATGATTAATCTAAGACCTGTCGTTATCATTGACGCGGCACACCTAAAGGGTGAATTTAAAGGGACGTTGTTTTTAGCAGTGGGCATGGATGGAAATAATCAGATTTTACCACTTGCTTATGGCATTGGAAAATCAGAGGATGGTGAATCTTGGACATGGTTTCTCTCAAAGCTTAGAGACTGTGTTGGTGAAATAGCAGATATGGCGATCATTTCGGATAGGGCGAATTCTATACATGTAGGTGTTAGAAACGTGTTTCCACGTGTGTACCACGGGTTGTGTTGTCGTCATTTAATGATGAATTTACGTTTTCCGTCATCTAAAAAAAAGAGTACGAGGCACTATGGTGGAAGACATGTAAATCTTATCGGATGTCTGACTTTAACGAGTCATTCAATGCTTTGTGTCTTGCTGTTCCTAGAATACGTCAGGTTTTAACAAATATTGGGTTTGGTAGATGGGCAAGAGCTCATTGTCCTGGCAATCGATACCACTATATGACATCTAATAGTGCGGAGTCTATTAACTCTTTGTCTAGATTCTCGCGTAAGATGCCGATAACGCAACTTATCGAATTCTTCCGTGAGTTTGTACAAAAATGGTTTTATGACCGTCGACTGCAGGGCATGCAGGAGAGCCATTCACTGACTCAGTGGGCACAGAAGAAAATTTTAAAGAAAATTCAAGGGTCTAGAACCTAGACTGTTGCAGGCATCCAGGTAAACAGTTTTCTTGTTGAAGACGGTGGGAAAAGGGGTGTAGTTGATTTTTTGAATCGTTCGTGCAGCTGTCGTGTCTGGCAAGTTTCTGGTCTACCTTGTGGGCATGTGATTGCTGTTTCAAGATTTTTGGGTGAAGCTGACTGCAGTCATTATGCATTCTCGTGTTATTCAAACGAAGTCTACAAAAAACGTATGAAGAATCGATTAATCCTCTGCCTCATAGGTCTGAATGGGTGATACCAGAAGGCCTTGGCAGTGTATTACCCCCGCATATTACAAAACGTCAATCTGGCCGTCCAAAAGAAAACACCCGAATCTTGTCTCGTGGGGAAGAACCTGTTCCGGTATATTGTTCGCGGTGTTGAACATACGGACATGTTCGTGACGTTTGTTTAGATCCAATGAAATCACAGATTCGTTCACATAAATCATCAGGCAAAGGAAAAGGAAAAGGAAAAGGAAAAGGGAAAGAGACAGAAACCCAGAGTCCAACGGATGACATTTTTCCATCTTATAATTTAGCAGATTTTTAATAATAGCTTAGTTTTTTTATGTTTTATTCAGGAAAATCATGTAACAAATTCTGTAACCGCAATAGTAATTAGTACTTTTAATTTATATATGAATTAAATTTTACAATGCATACGTCCAGCCATCAAAAATTAATTGGTGTGTAGCGGCCGGCGTAGAGTTCATCAACCATGTATCGTCTATATCTGACACAAGCATCCTGCATGTTTACTTCGTTCCATGTTAATGAACGGTTCTTAACTAGATTTTCCAATAGCATACATATGATAGCACCTGAGTTTCGACCAATATGAGCTCCGTGGTCAGGCCACACAACATCCCCGCAATACTCTAAGGCTTCTACACGATGTTTCCCTGATTGTTGCCAGTATGATATACGTCCCAGAAACCATACGAATGGAGATTCAAATTCTAAAAGAATTTGATGTATTTTCCTGTGTATGCAAAATCCTTCTCCACAATTACTTAGGTTACAGTTATCGGGAAAATAAGCATATATTTTAAGCGAACGCATATTTATTTTTAGAAGTAACCAGTGGTTTTCGTTGTGTGCTACGGGCATGTAAATCTGCAAAAATTTGAAACGTAAATAAGCCCAAGAGAAGGTATTATTTTAAGGGAATTTTTTTTAAAGTTACAAAAAAAATCTTTTGTACCGTATCAACGTCCCAAAAGGGAGGAAAAAATTCTTTTGAACCGTCTCCATATCCGTAGGCCTCTCTATTCTGTTCTATTATCATGTTAAAAAAAGTAGGCGGGACAACTGTCCACCGATAATCATTTGACGGCATCGCCCTTAAGCGTCTGTGAAGCTCCCGTTGATACATAAGCTTGTTGCACCATGCATTGATATGCTAAGAAAAATATGGTAAACGTTTGACAAAAAAAAAAACACAGTATCATTAACATGAAAGGTATTTCGAAGGTACCGTTTCCTGAATAAAACCGTTTCCACAAAATCCAAGTAATCGACCCCACCATTCTTTTCCGAGAGGTGTTTTACCCATGTAGGTTGAGTAGCAAGTTGGAGTATCGCCGTCATAGTAAAACTCTAGAATATTTGGCGACCAATGTTCAAACCGATCATTTTGGTTTATCCAAATGGTGCGTTGCACGGAATGAGGAATGTTTGAGTAAGACATTTGGTGTGGCATTATTGACATAGTGAGGGCACACATATATATACACACATGTTCACAATGAAAATAATTAATATAAAATATAATATTCAAAATACAAATAATTCTGTTTTATAAAATATAAATTAATACAAATCATTTAATAAATTCAATATCGTCCTCTTGTATCTCGTTGACTAATTCTTTAGGAATAAGCGAGTTATAGAAAAGTGTCAACATATGGCGCCTCATCCTTGTAGCCGTTACGCTTGTGTCTTCACCATCATTTAGTGGTTTTTTGTTAATCAACCGGTCTAGAAATATACAAACCCAAACCCCACAGTCCCCTAATGGTCCTGACTGTTGTGGCACATCATCTGCATATACTGTTTCAAACGGATACTTTAACGTTAAAGGTTTGTTGTCATAGTAACCATGCAAATGAAGCCAATGGTCAAAAACAAAATTTATCTGGCAAACCACTTCCGTTCTTCCTTTTTCGATTTCTCGCATACCCATCAAGCTACCAAAAAAAACAAGCATTG
This sequence comes from Helianthus tuberosus, assembly GCA_030545235.1. Lineage (NCBI taxonomy): Eukaryota > Viridiplantae > Streptophyta > Magnoliopsida > Asterales > Asteraceae > Helianthus > Helianthus tuberosus. Next base: position 12,861 of record JARYGA010057568.1, read on the forward strand.
ATTAAAAGTCATAGCTTTTGAGAGTAAAACTATTAAATAATCAGCGTTTATAAATTTTTACCTGTCGTAAATAGTGAGGGTCTGGTTAACCAGGTTGAAAACTCCTAAAAACCAGTGAAATGATGGTATATATAACGGTACATACACCTCGTCAATGCTAAATATCCGAGGAAAAGGCTCTACCTCCCCGTTGAAGTAACATTCGAACTTCTGATCTAAATTTTGACAATGCATCTGGAAATACGGGGGTAAAATGGACCAATTGTCGGATAGATTTCTTGAATTATACATGTGTATCATCCATCCAAAAAGGTGCTGTCATAAGTTTGGACAATTTTAGAGAAAGTTTATAGGAAACTATAGTATATTTAGTATTAACAAATTTACCTCATCGCTTAACCAGCCTGTCCCGTCAGTGCCTAGCAAGGCCGCCCAGAAACTAGGACCAACATAACCGCCTGCAGTGAGTGTTAGTTGTCTAACGCCGCTAGTTGGTGCCCAATTTTTATCTTTTCAAATAATTTATCTTCATCATTTGCTATATTTTTTGGCTTCCGCTTGAGGTTTCTGAAAACTACAAACGGTGATAGCACAGCCTTGGCGGGCTTCACAAGCCTTTCTGACCGCCTCACTTTAATCATCTCCGGATCCTCATCCTACAATTACATTATTTAACAGGCCATTTAACAAAACGTACAGGGATAACAAAAATAAACTTATACGCAGGCCAAACTTACGGCTTCTTCGGTAAGATTTTCGGGAATTGCAGACACATGATACACTTCCTTATCGAAGTTAAAATAGGAATAAGCTGCCGCCTACAAATTTAAAAAAAAATGTTAGAAACATTTTCAAATAAATTTATTTTTTAGATTTTTATAACCAAATAAATGGGTTACATTATCATCTTCTTTTTGCGATTGGTCCATCGGTGTTCGTATGTGGCTTGGAGTATTAACCGGAGCCATACGAAAAGTTTGCAACAACTCCGACTTGAGGATGTCAGTCAACGCCCGGTTGTTTGAGTAGATCCTTTGCATCAACTCTAAGTTGTTTGATAACATCATTGACTGAAATTTAGAGACAAGCTGCTCTTCGGAATAAAATCCTGATGAAAACTGACCGGGACCAGCATCCCGTTGCACGTCAGCCGTGTTTAACGGAATATTATCCGTCTGAACCGGTTCCGTCTGAACCGGTATTTCAGGTGCAAATCCCTGCATTTGAGGCAGCAGAACTTCATCATCGCCGAACAACTCGGCAATGTAGTCCTTCTGTGGCTGGCCGTAGTTTTGACTCGGGCCGATTGGTTTATGAATTGGAGGGGGTAATTCAGTCGCCATAGCAGGGTTAAAAATTTGACGTTCAAGGTCCAAATAATCCGAGCTTGAAAGATACCATTGTGTCTCGGCCTCAAACATAGTTGGTGGTATGAAGTTTAGCGGTTTATATTCGCGTATCTAACACATTGAAAACGAAACATTTTACAAAAGGTTCAAACTGTTAACGGTTGGAAATTTTATTTTTTTAATTTTATAATTTTTTTAAAAACTAACAAAGGTTCAAACAGTTAAAGGTTGTAACTGTTAAAATGTTTAACTTGTTTTTATAATTTTATAATATAATTTTTTATAAAATTGTAATTTGAAACTAATAAATTTATTTTTTAGAAACATTTTGAAACTGTTAACGGTATGAATTTTTTTTTAGAAATCTTAACGGTATGAACTTTTTTTTTTAATTTTTAAATTTTATAGGTTGAAACTGTTATCGGCTTTTAAAATATAGTTATTTAAAATTATAAAACTTTATAAAATAGCAATTTACCTTTATTGCATTCGCTAAGATGCCATCAACACTACCCTTCAACAGCTTTTGTCCTTTTTTCCATCCTAAAAATCTCGGAATGGTCTGAGCATTGAAATACCCCCTCCTCTGTTTGAATTCCGGAAATACCTCTAGAATCCACATCTGTAAATGCATTACATATTTACCAGCTATTAGTATACAAGTTAAAACGAAATTACACTTAAAATATAAAATATATTTAATATATATACGATTTCAAACGGTACCTTAAAGGGCCAAACAAATCCATCTAACGAAAAACCCTTCGCGTTTGCCTTTTAACGAACGTGCATATCATACACGTTCGTATACGTGCTCTCCCAAAAATAATTACCCCATGGATATTGGTTAAACTCATTCAGATTATCCACCAGGTGTAGCAGTTTAATATCGATTGCATTTGAATCCTGCAACCCTAAAAACCCTTGACCCAAAAGCATCAGTAGACATATCCTTGTGCAATCTTCGTCACTATATGGCATCGGACCTTCAAACATATCTCTAATTCGTTTGAAAGCAATACGTTCACGGCCCGGGAAATGACGGTTTTTAAATGAGTCAGGGTGGTCAATCGGGGTCCAGTTAGTGGACCCAAACCTTAACCCTGTTATTAAACAAAATTGTGTAGGTGTATGCACTTGTAATTGTGCAACGCCGAGTAAGAGTAGACTGTCACACATAACACACTGAATATCCAAATAAGGCCCAAAACATGTCTGCCTAAACTTGGATTCAATAGATTCCGTCATTCTTTCTTTCATAGTCTTTACTATATTCCATTTTTTTACGAACTTTGATCTTTTGGACCTTGTAAAGTAACAAATGAAACAAAAAAAGACAACAATAAATATACTAAAATACTAAAACACTATAATAAAGAAAAAAAAGACAAACTCATAAAGTATCACCGCTACACTTGGGAGAAGATTTGATCCCACGTCTTGCATGACATGATCAGGAGGTTGCATGTGCTCTTGACCACCCAATGGTGGGAATCCGTAGTAATTTGGATCCATTTTCAGTCAACGGGTCGGGTCTTTGGTCGTCGGGTATTTCTTCGGATCTTCAATGTGGTCTGGTCTTCAACGCGGTTCGGGTCTTTGGTCGTCGGTTATTTCTTCGGATCTTCAATGGTCTTCGGATCTTCAATGGTCTTCGGATCTTTTCTTGAAGGTGGTCCTAAAGGATAGAACGTGGTCCCCGAAGACGTTTGACGGTGGAAATGAAACACATGAACCCACACTCAAAGTCAAAACATGTTCCACGACACGTGTCACGCGATGGCTACACAGGGACCCAAAGTGGATCACGTGTCTTTCAGCAGACGTCTCAAGATGTGGGAAACGTCTCAAGATGTGGGAAACATCTCAAGATGATGTGGGAAACGTCTCATGATGTGGGAAACGTCTTAAATGTACTAAACGTCTTAAAATCTGCTGAAAAGTTGAAACGTCTCTGCATGAATGCCACGTGTCAAACCCTGAGACGTCTTAAATCTTGAAACGTCTTAAAATGTGCTGAAACGTCTCTGCATGAATGGCACGTGTCCGAAACGTCTCTGCATGCTGAAACGTCTCTGTATTGACGAAAATTGGCATTTATTGATAATTTAATTTAAATTTTTTTTAATAAATAGCAATGGGAATCCAATAACAATTTTTCACTTCAAGTATAGTATTTGAGTACGTTTCTGGAGCACGCAAAAATGTCTGAAACAAATAAAAATGATGTATACTGCTCTCAACCAGTAAACAAATCATCATCTTGGATTCTCAAAAAATGGAGAACTAACAAGGGTGAAAGTTCTTCTGAAGTTCCACAACGAGATGATTCAGAACAAAGGCACTTTATACACAATCGACAAAGTTTTCACCTCCACCGGGCTGGTACATGGGCAATTCCAGACGACGAAAGTGAGAACTGGTCAAAAGACGTGGAAACATTCTAGAGAAATGGGGATGCGCCGTTCTGTTATTCAGCAGTTTTCACAAGATCAATAGAGTTGGACAAAAAATTTTGGGGGACTCTATTAGGTTTTCGCTGTGGCGGCTACCTAACCTCATCAGTTAATTATTCTTCCTAATATTTTTATTATTTCTTCAATTTTTTCCCCGTTATTAATTAATTTTAATTTTAAATTACAACATATACAGCATATTGAAGGATGGGTGGGAAGGCTAATGGCTTGGAGGAATAGAAAGATTCAAAGGGATCCGTTGTTAAACTTGCGGTGGACAATTCTTCCACCACAATTTTATGAAATGTTGTTAGATTCTACTCCTAAAACTGTTGTTAAATATGCCAATGGCAAATTACACCCATTTCCTTCTTTCTTCGAAGTGGATTACGTCTTATTTCCGTTACCGTTAGAAAATAACGAATGGCTCCTAGCTCGACTAGAGTTATCGTCACAGGAGTTGGTGTATTACCCGTGCGAAGATGTTTGTGTCGGAAATAAATACAGAAACGTTATTCTCCCCCGTTTGACGAATGTTAAAGTTTACTTAGGAGCATTATTAGTGCATTTGCAATATTGGAAAAAAACGGGAAAACCAGACAAATGTATCTGTGCCGAACTCAATGACAACTACGTGGTATCTAACACAACAATCGCAGGGAATGAAGCAATCTACCTGTGTATGCTTATGGAGCATCTGGTTACGGATAAACCAATAAATATAACTGGAGACATTTGTAAATCAATTTTGTCGTACAGACAATTTATTGCAGAAAAACTGTATTTTTGGCGGTGTTTACCCAGTCCAAATGTTGTCTAGTTTATGCAATAAAATACTTGTTTTTAATTTATTTTATTAATTTGATTAATAGTGATCAATGAACCCACTATAAAATGTCATATAGGCATTCTTGCCATTTAACCACATCCAATCACAATTTTATCTCAAACTTGAAATTTTTTAACAAAATCATGGATTCTTCTTGGACCGACGAAGAAGACATTGCTATTGTCGTCTCCTACGCTGCCGCTCATGATGAAGACACTTACTCAGTTTCCGATCCCGCGTTCTGGGGTCAAGTTATGAACTATTTCTGCATTCACGTGCAACAAACGACCCGTAGCGCGAATGACCTCAACACTCGGTGTGCTTTCCTACGCTTCAAATGTAGCCGTTTTTTAGGAAGGTATAAGAACGTTAAAAAAAAGGATCGGCACAATAACCTGCCTGAAGAAGAGGTGATTGAAGAAGCCCTGCTAGACTACGCAATAATTTATGACGAGGATTTTGAACACATTTCAGTGTTTGAAACCTTGAAAAATTATATTTAGCTAGCGTTTTAGGATTTTATTTTTATTTTTATCTTGTATCGTTTTTTATCTTTTATTAAAGTTATGTTGTATCGTTTTAAAAAGAAGACCACCCTTTTTAGACATTGGCAATTTTGGTCCAGTTGCAAATTCCTTCATAACAAGTGCTTCCAAACACTAAATATGATAGCAATTCAATACATACTAATTCCACAAATACAACAATATTGCAACTGCAATTAAAAAGCTTAGCACATATAGTTTCTTCGACTTCGTCTTTGTGTCAAATCTCATTGCTTTCAAGTTATTGTTCTCTTCTACTAATAACATATTGTGTAATTCAAGGTTCTTTATCTTCAGGTCTTTAAACGTCACTGGAGTTGAGGTGCCGAATGAAGGTTCAACGAACATATTATCAACATCTTCTTTCCACAAGAAGAATTTGCAATCACCTCTCTACAAAAACACAACTATAAAGAAATTGCAATTGACTATCTACAAAACACCAAATTGAACTTACAGGCCAGTGAGAACACTCGTAAAATTCTTCACCATGTCTTTCACTTTTAAGTCCAGCTACTCGAAGAACCGCAAGAATGTCGTGATGACAGTACACATTTCCATCCAAATCGACCTTGAAAAGTTTAGGTCTTCGAATTAGACCAGAGGTAGAAGACGAGGACATGTTGAATCAATGTTACAAAATGATTGTCACAACGGGCTTTTATAACCCCCCAGCTTTTTCAGATTTTTAAGTTTTTTATATTTTTTTTAAATAATATAGTTTATATAATGTAAGGAGTATATAAATATAATTTAAGTTCAAATTATAACAGCTCTGGACAGAGGATAAACTGGTTAGGACGTTTGGGTTACACACGTGTTGCGCGGTTCGAATCTCACAAACGGCCGGTTCTTTAAAGAAGACCCCATTTTTTTAAATTTTTAAGTTTTTGAAATATCAGTTTTAAATACTTAAGTTTATTAGTTAAGGTTCAACTTTTAAATACTTAACTTTATTTATACCGTTTTAAATCCCAACCCCGTTAAAGAAAATATAAAACATTATAGTAAACATTAAATTTAAAAAACAAATATATACAAAAGAAAAAAAAATAATACATTCAAAAAAAAAACCAACATCTAAATCCAAACCCTAATCGTTTCCCACTGCGAGACATGTTCGAAATCATGTCCTTCGGCGTGGCGGAAGTTGATGAGGGCAACCGCCTTGATGTCGTCCTCGCTAAGGCCCTCGGATGAATTCTCCGCAGACTTGTAGTAACTCTCGAACTTCTTACATTCCAACCGTATAACACGAAACCTTGAAGATAAGGCATCAACGCTACGGCCGTGGTCCGGACCACGGAGTTGTGCAAAATATTGTTGCACCCGAACCCATAGACCTCCCTGCCCTCGACGAGGAGGATTGATATACACCTCCTCCCAAGCCTCCACCAATGCTATGTCCTCAACTTCCGTCCACGAGTTAGCAGCCATGTGTGGTTGTGTGTTTCTGGGTGTAGAAGAAAGATGAACAAAGAAACTGGAATAACAAGAACGGCGTGTGTTTATGTGTGTTTGGTATTAGGGGTATATATAGTTGGTAAATTGCCTGTTGAAACACCTTAACAGGTTGAAACGTCTTAACATATAGGCTGTTATAACGTCTTTAAACATTCAATTAATTATACTGGATTGAGCAAGAATTAAAAAGTAAACAAATTTATAACTTTATTATCATTGAATACAAAAGTACATAAAAAACATTACACTGTTACAAATATAATCATTTGAACTAGAATACACTAAACCGCTACTTCCATAAATTTAAAATGGGGTAGGAGATCCGGACTTTGATTCCGGAATTTGCATCGAAACACCTAGGAATAAATATGGGTCGTGAACTGGTAAGTTCCATCAGCCCACATTTATTTTGGCCTAGGTGATATGTAACGGGTTGTTCATATTTGGTTCTGCGGTTCTACGTCATCGGTGATGGTAGAGGATCTGGCAAACACACTGGTGAGAGCCCATTGTGTTAGACCAGCTCTCGTCCACCACCCAGAACGGGCAGAACTGTCATGACCCGAACAACCCGTTTAACCCTTCACGTGTCCGTTGTAGATGAGTTCTTGAACCCGATCGACCCCGCATAGCACGTGGAAGGGGAAATCCGATCTAATCCCATTACAAGGGAGAAGATCTGTGTCCGTTGTAGATGACTTCTTAGACCCGTTGTAGATGACTTCTTAGAACCATTTGTTGAATCCGGGGGTCTGCCCATTTTTTGAAGTTGTGAACACCAATGTGCTAGAAAATATGGTGAACAAAAAACGTTATAACAGGGTGGAAGTGGAAAATTGTGAACGACTTAAAAACAGGTTCCAAACGTCTTGAAAATCACTTTGAAAACCGGGAAACGTCTCAAACGTCTCATGGTTTGAATTAAACGTCTCAAACGTCTTAAAAAGACCTTTGGAAAACGGGAAACGTCTCAAACGTCTTAAAAAGAGCTTTGGAAGACGAGAAACGTCTCAAACGTCTTAACTTTTATTGAAACGTCTTAAAACTTTTTAAAAAAAGTAAAAACATATTAAAAAAGAAATACAAAATAGAAATTAAAAAAAGAAATTAAAAATAGAAATTAAAAAAAGAAATAAAAATTAGAAAATAAAATACCTACTAAACAATAAATTAAAAAAATATATATATTAACAAAAGGGTGTTCTTTAGTAAGATTCGAACCCTCGCCACTCGTGTACAACCCAAACATCTTAACCAGTTTATCCTCTGTCCGGAGCTGATAAAATTTCAACTTATATTGTATTTATATACTCCTTCAGTTAAAGTATATTATTTTAAAGAGGTCTTCTTTATTTAAAACGTCTCAATATCTTAAAGAAACGTCTCAAACGTCAAACGTCTCAATATTTTAATGAAACGTCTCAAACGTCTCAATATTTTAAAATATAATTGCTGACGTCTGAAGCCATGTTTAGGCGTCTCAAGCCGGCTTCAAACGTCTCAAGCCGGCTTCAAACGTCTCAAGCCATGCAAGTATCAGCTTCTTGGTTCAACTATTAAAACGTCTCAACAAGCCGTCTAAAACGTCTCAGCCAAGACGTTAAGACGTCTGACCTGTATGGGACACATGGCAGCTTTTGGTTGGTGAGACGCCAAGACGTTTGCAGATGTTTGAAACGTCTCCCCAAGACGTTTGAGTTGGCTAATACGGAAAAGTTGACCAAGTCGTGGCCATTTTCGCTATTTTCCCTTAATATAATTATATATTAAATATTAAGACTTCATCTTCTTCATTTTTGTGTGCGCTGCAACTCTGCAAGTTTTCATCATTGTAAATTTCTTTTTCATCGACCATAAAACTTCATTTCATATTATCCTCCCCACCTACACTCAGGGGTATCCTCATACTTGCTTAGAGGTATCATCGATAAATAAAACAGAAATGATTCATCACCACTGCCACAACCACCCTCCGCCACAACCACCCGCACCCAGTCAAAGTAAGTCAGTGGCAACACCCTGTCTTCTACGGTGGCAGATGGTGGTGGAGATGGCGTAATGTCCTTTAACATTTGTTTCAGTAGTGGTGTTGAAGTCAGGGGCGCAGCTTAGGCTATGTCCGAGGGGGCGCCCGACCCCTCGAACTTTTCGATGCGTAGTGTTATGAATAGTACTTTCGTATAGAAATTTTTTAGGTATATACGTTTCCACCCCCGGTTTCGGAAAAATGGGGGGGGGGGGGCGAAGCTTCGCCACTGGTTGAAGTGGAATTGTTGATCGGAGTTTTACGGAAATAGTCGTTGTACGTCATGGTGAAACGAAGTGGAATGGTGAGAAAAGAATTCAGGTTTGATTTAGCTTCTAATTTGGATGAATATATTTTGAAATTAGTGGAATGATTTGACTGGTCTCTGATAGTTGTATGGTTAACAGTTCTAGTTAATACTTGTTTAGCTGCTATAGTTTTTTATTCATTTCCAAGGAACTGATAGTAAGTAATATGATGGTATATGTAAACTGTACTTTTATAAAATATCTACAGTAGGTGGCCAATTAATGTGTTTTTCATGTGGTTGTTGGTTAGTTACCTCTTTTCTTTTAGTGAAGTTTTAAGTAACTTGTGTATAATTAACAAGGGGCTTCACACGGTGTTAAATTCATCAGGGGTGGTGTATGATGGTGGCGGTGGTAGATTTGGTGGGTGATGGTGGTGGTCGCCGGTGATTAGTTGATGGTGGTGGTGATGGGTGGTTGTAGAAGAAGATGAGGTTAAATTATTTTATTTAATAACAAGAGCCCACATGAATTTTTATAACTAATTAATTTATTATTTTAATATAAAGGGTATTTTAGTCATTTCGCACTAACCTAACACCAAAAACTAACCTACATCCGCGCCAGGGACTATACGGGAACGAAAATTAAAAAGTTAGGGACTATAGAGGTAATTTTAGAAAGTTAAGGACTAAAGGTGAAAAAAAACCAAACCACACCACAGCTAAAAAAAACATTGGAATGCAGCATTTAAAATATGGTCTCCGACCTAGGCCCCCTTCCTTACACACACACACCTGAGGATTTTATGCCTCACCCATGTCACATGTGAATAATTCCAAAGGACCAAAAGGCAATCTTTCATTGGGAAATGTGACAATGGGCCGGGCCCATTATTTACAGACCCATGACCCACCCACGTTCACAGGGCCCAATATTATGTCCTATTAGTTACTTAGTACCATCATCATAATTTCATACAACTACAACAGACCTGCACATGGATACAACAGTAGTTTCAACAATTACAAGAAAACTCCCTACAACCTTCTTATACCTGCTACAAACACTACTAAAATCTTGATCATAGTAAGGGCAATATAGACATTTACTTCTAATCACTGTTTTGGGATATAACCTCACCAAATTTCAGAAACAGTTGAGCATCTGAGGTGCTGATGATAGATGAGCAGTTGACCAAATGTGGAGTCTTGAGGTTTGCGTATTCGTCCATGTAGCTCGAGACTTTTGAAGACTGGGTGGGGCATGCTGGTTCGGGTTTTGGTGGCGGGAGTAGGCTCTCGAGGACCTGAACCACTTCATGCATTGTTGGTCTGTCAAACGGTTGTCGTTTGGTGCACAAAAGCGCGAGTTGGAATACCTTTTTTACTTCCCCGAGATCTTTGCATGTTGCCGATATTTCGGGATCGACGGTTTCCATGACTGTGTTGTTTGCCGTCTTTGAAAGAATCTGATGTACAATTGATTTGGAATATGGAACATAAGATATGATGTAGGAAACTAAAATAAAAAAATGAGTAACATGAACAACCGGGTTGGGTCGGGTAGGGGTTTTAAACTACATATCCGGGAGTTAATTTCCGACATGACACGAAACTAACACGTAATTCACGGGTTAGGTTTAGTATAAACGGGTTAGGGTCATTTCGGGTCGAACCGCAAACACGTTGCACTAAACGGGCCGTGTTCGTTCAGGTCAACCTACCTCTCAGGATTCACTAGTACCCGGTTATTTTTAATAAAAAAAATTAAAAATTACATTTTGTGTCATAAGTTAAACTTAGTTTGGTCATTTAATGCAAAATTTAAAATTAAAAAAGAAAATGACACAAGATTTTATTAATAATATGCAAATGTTTTATATAGGTTTGTATTTTTTGTTGTAAAATTATAACTTTAAAGTAATAATCTGTAAAACAAAAGATGGGGTTAAACGTGCACGTCACAACCCGTGAATATTTATGTCGTGTTTGGAGTCATATGTTTGATGCGATATCCACATGCTAGTCAAGTTTTTGGGTTCTTGTCAGGATGGACCCGCCAACCAACACGACCCATTTAGCAACCCTACTACACATTACATTAAACCAAAACTATGGCAAGAAGACTGACCAAATGATGGAGGTTTGACTCATTATCAACAGCTTTCCTTCCAGTAAGCAGTTCAAGTAAAACAATACCATAGCTGTACACATCTGATTTCTCGGTGAGACGCGAAGTACGGGCATATTCAGGGTCAATATAGCCAATAGTCCCCATTATATAAGTCGAAGTGAAGGTTTTCGAGGTGCATAAACTTTTAGCAATCCCAAAATCAGTAAGATGTGCTTCAAAATCCTTGTCGAGTAAGATGTTCGATGATTTCACATCTCTATGGATGATCCTAGGACTACAGTCATGGTGAAGATACGCAAGCCCTTGGGCCGCCCCCAATGCTATGTGAACTCGTGTATCCCAATCGAGTTTTTTCTTCTTTAACGGGCCTAAACAAAAATTCCATAAAGATAAACAAAATATTCTAGAAAAAGAGTAAAATGCCAAAATCGTCCTGAGGTTGGACACTTTTGCCTGTTACATCCAAAATAAGATTTTTTGTAACTGGAACCCGTGAGGTTTCATTTTTGTTGTCATTTCCATCCAAATCACTAACTTAGTTAAAATGTATCGTTAACTCAGGGACGATTTTGGCAATTCCGAAACCTCAGGGACAATTTTGGCAATTTATCCATTTATTCTATTTTTTTTTTAAATTTTATTTTTATCTTTAAATAAAAAACAAATAAAATAATTATAAATATAATATATACATAGGGGATGGTTCAAATGAAAACCACTTTTAACGCGAAAACTCGAAAACTAACTAAAAAAAGCCTAAAAAACACACAAATTTTTTTTTTTTTTTCAATTTTTTTAATAAAAATCGCTGGTTTTTATATATGAAAAAAAAATTTCAAAAAAAAAAAAAAAAAAAAAATTTTTTTTTGGTTGTACTGCACATGTGTAGTACACTAATACGGAAAGACTAAACCACTTAACCCACCCCCCACCGACACCCCCCAAAAACCTAAACCCCCCACCCCCACCCCCCAAAAACCTAAATTCACCCTCCCACCAAAAGCCTAACCCCCCACCCCCCAAAAACCTAAACCCCCCCACCCCCCACCCTCCCGAAAACCTAAAACTAAACCCTAAACATAAACCCGAAAAAAACCTAAACCCCCCCCCACCCCCACCCCCCAAAAACCTAAACCCCCCTCCCCCCCACACCCAAAAACCTAATCCTAATCCTAAACCTCCAAAAAAACTAACCCTAAAAGCTAAACTAGACTCAAAAAGCTAATTTTAAGCATGTAATGCAATTGTAGTACATGTTATATTGCACATGTGCACTACTATAATAATAGTATTGAAAACAAGACGACACCATAAATCTTTTTTTATGTCATAAAAAATATGCTCGAATATACTTGAATGAAAGATACAAAAATTTGTGATCTTATGGTGCCATTTTTGTTTTAAAATGATAACGTATGGAGAAATGGGAAATGTTTGAAAAGTTATATATTTTTTTTTCCAATTTTACCCCTCCTTCATTAAAAGTCTCCCCCCCTTCTTTTTAGTGGTTTTTAATTAGTTTTCGAGTTTTCACAATAACTAGTGGTTTTCATTTGAACCTTCCCCTATATACATATACATACACATTTATTGTTTGATTACATTTTGACCCACTTGCTTGTGAATGGGTCGATTTGGGTATTGTTTAATTACAAACGGGTCAAGTGGGTCGAATGCTGCCACAGGTCAGCTCATTCGAAATTTTAGATTATTATTGTAATCATATGTAACGCGTTAATTAATTATAGAAAGTCTAAAAAGGTGGTCCATGGGGCGGGTCAACCCAACCGGTTTGACCCGCCTATTTGCCACCTTTAGAAACTACTTACTAGCAATATACTCACCATGAAGGAGATCCCAAAGGCTACCGTTTTCCATGTAGTCATAAAACAACAAGTTTCCGGAAGGTGACAACGAATAACCCTGTAAACTAACAAGATTTCGGTGCTTTATGCTTCCAACCGTTTCGAGTTCAGTCTCGAACTCTTTCAAATACTCGGGATAATGAGTATGCAGTTTTTTAATAGCCACGGGCCGACAGTTTTTGAGAACACATTTGTAGACCGTGCTTGACGCCCCATATCCGATTCTATACTTCTCACTCAAATTCTCAGTCATCCTCATAATATCATCATACACATGAAGAGCCATGTTCATATGAAGTATCACAAGCTTTGGTGACGGGTAATAAACGGGTTTGTCGTATGACCCGTCAATAAACGGTTTTGACCTGTAGGGCCAGCATACCGCCACTAAAATCATAAGGAGTAGAACCAAGGCACCAAGAGCAATTCCTAGTATAGCCGCTTTAGAAATCGTCACTACATAGAGAAATTGTTTTTTTAGTGTTTTTGTCGTAAAATTATCAAACCAACAATAGTTATAGTAATCGTTTATTACCTCGCTCGGTGGAACGAGAAGCGTGACATGAAGAACTTAGAGAACTGCTGCAAAGACCAGGATTGGCAAGAAAGCTGCATCGGGAATGTGCGTTTTTTGTAAGTCGTTTTTACGATGAGACATCGTACATTAGTAGAAAGTTCGGTTTCATACCTATCGGGTGAAAATTTTGAGAAGTTGTTGCCAGTAGGAATATCCCCAGCCAGGTTATTATACGATACGTTTCTGCATAAACGGAAAAAAAAAATCAGTCCCAAACTCGTGTTAACAGAAAGCCACCTTATACATAATCATATTACATTATTACTTAAACTTACAGAATCGAAAGGCTAAGGCAATTCACCAGCGACACCAAACCGCCCGTTAAGTTGTTACTTTCTAATTTTCTGCAAGACATTAATCGAAGAAACCAATGTTATGTGGCAACAAAAGTGTCATTGAAAACGTCAGTTACTATATCTTAAAATAGAGAAAAAAGTCATTTAGCGCGTCGCATATCGACTTTTACTTGGCATAACTATTCCCCGTCAATTATGATTAAAACTAATGTGGTATGCGACACCATATCTTGTATAGATTTGCACATGTATTGTTATTCACGTATGGAATGAAAATTGAAAACTTTAAGGTTTAGGCCAGTAAAAGTAGATACGCGACTAAACAAATGTCTATTTTCGTGAATTTCTATTTAAGATATCACTCATGTGGGGACATACAGCATGAACAAATTCTGAAGTTGACCAAGCTCTTGGGGCAGCACACCAGAGATATGATTGTAAGAAAGATCTCTGCAACAAAAAAAATATATATACAAGCAATTTATGTTATTGAAACCACGAGGAAACTTATTAAACAACATACGATTGCTTACATTTCCATGACACTTCTTAAGTTGCCAAACTCCGCTGGTAAGTATCCAGTCAACTCGTTGCGGCTCAGATTCCTTTTTTTCAACAAAAGAACAAAAATTAACAAGTGACAACAAAGGCCTATCGAGTATCGAAACATGCTATTAAAAAAAAAGCAAACTTACAGTTTTAAAAGATGCTCCAAATCACCAAGTGGAAAAGGAATCGAACCGCTGATTTTGTAGTTAGATAGGTCCCTATGCCAATGAAAAAAATACCATTAATTGATTTTGCTAATAAGGAGGAAAAAACAATTAAGTTCAAATTTATTAACAGTTTAGAATTACTTACAATGTATCCAAGTTACCGATCCGAGACAGCTCAATTGGAATAGGACCCGTAAGGTAGTTTGATGAAAGATTCCTAATTGATTTATTTATAATAAAAGATAGTTATTTAAGTCCCATGAAGATACACATTAATCTGATAACAGGATTTCAAACATCACTAAAACAAGAATGTAGGAACTTACAAATAGGTCATGCTTTCGAGCCTTTGAAATGCAGCGGGGATGGTTCCCTTCAGTCTGTTCCCGTGCACATTGCTACAAAGTTAAAACTCGATTAATATCGACCGTATAAAATTTACAGAAATAGGTTTAAAAATGTAAAAACCTACAGGCTGTTGAGATTAGTGCAAGAGCTCAGATTCTGAGGTACGTGCCCCTCGAGTTTATTCCCGGCAACATTACTACAATAACACACCATAATTAACTTCCGAAAGAAAAAAACAGAATCAGGTTAAATAATTGGGAATTGCAGAATTTACAGGTCAAACAGGTCGGTGAGTTTTCCAAGCTCCGGTGGCATATGACCAGTAAGCTGATTATCATTCAGTTCCCTATATAACAGAAATGCACGTGTTAAAGATTCGTAACATATATATAATATTCTAAGGACTGATAATAAATACGGAAGCGCGTATACAGGTAATGGAGCTTCGACATATTCCCGAGCTCAGGAGGAATGGATCCTGTCAACTTGTTGTTATGGAGATACCTACAACAAAACCGAAGAACGCAGTTTCAAGAAGTTAATATATAAAACGTTCTTACGGAGAAAACCATTAAGTCTTTATATAATCAAATTGCTAAACAATCAAACATCTTATAAACTAATTATTACAACATCAGCACAACACAAAAAAACACAATTAATTTTCTCACAATTTTTCGGTATAAGTCAAGTTTCCAAGGATCGGAGGAATTTGACCAGTCAAATTATTGCAACTCAGGTCCCTGCAATACCGCGAAACAACTAACTTGAAAAAATTATATAAATAATGGGTTTCAACTACAATAATATAGGATGAAATCACTTACAAAACCATAAGCGCCTGCATGAGTCCAATCACAGACGGAATTTCACCCGAGAATTGATTTCCTTGGAGAGATCTAAGATATGCCCAAAACCAAAAGATTGTTATATATATAGTTATATAAATATGCATATATTTTAAATTTAATTCAAAAGTAGTCAAAGCTATATGATATAGACTCACAATGTGGCTACTTGTAAGAAACCGATATTGAACGGTATCTCTCCAGTCAGTCGGTTGTATGACAAGTCCCTAACATGAGTAACACAACAATTATTCTAAACAAGAACACACCATGCTCGATTTTTTCGAAAATTTAAACGTCTTGAGATTGGTACATACAAAACCTGGAAGCTAGTGCAATTGCCAATACTTGAGGGCATTGTGCCACTTAAACTATTGTTCCTCACATCACTGCGTAAATTATCATACATAAGCTAAAGGTTTATACAAATGTAAACCGACATGATGAATGTATACAACGCTACTTACAAATACCACAGGCCCGTTAGCTGACAGATGTCGGGCGAGAGCTCTCCTACCAATTTGTTACCCCTCAACCCTCTAGTTACAAAATCATATATTTTGGTCAAACTTGTTAAACATGTAATATTTATATTAAAGATACAAGCTTTAGAAAGTTACAGATACTGCAACACTTCATTCCAGTATATAAGCCTCGGGATTTCGCCGTTTAGCCGATTTTGTGCCAAGTCCCTAGGATAGCCATCATTTATATAAATAAAGTTATGGATTTTTTATTTTTTTTATTCTTTTAGGAAGAAAATGAAGGCTTGATGCTTACAAAATCTTCAAATTAGGAATCTGTGATAACGTTGTAGGGATTGGACCGGTTAATTGATTGTCTTTCAAGACTCTGTGATACAAATGGAAATAGTGTCATAAAATGTGGCCAATGTCTTAGCTAGCAAACATTAGTGAATGTTATACTTACAAGAGCTCGAGCTGTTTTAACTTCGATACCGAAAACGGGATGTCTCCAGTTAACATATTGAATGATAGATCCCTAGTAAAGTAATTTAATCATAAATCATAACCACAAAACTTGTTAAACTTATTAAATAAAAAACATATCCCAGAACACAAAAAAAAGGTTATTTTTATATGATGCTTACAGGTTCTTGAGGGTCTTGCAGTCACCAATCTCATCTGGAATTTGACCAGATAATCTATTTCCACGTAGATCTCTGCTTAAACATGATCCAAAATCAGATTAAAAACTTTTTTTTTATTTCAGAATAACAAAAGAAATTTCACTTTATTAAATAATAGCTCAAGGGTATTAAAGGGAAGAAACTGTACATGGAGAGTAAACCTTTAAGCTGTCCAATACTTGGTGACAGTTCTCCATCAAGATTCAAATCTGAAAGATTACTGAAAAATGGTTCCAAAAAAAAAAGTCAACATTTTGACCCAAAAAGTCATAATCTTGGTATTGAAAGTTGCAATACACTCACAGTGCAACCACATTGAAGGTGACATTATCACAAGAAACACCTCTCCACATACAATAGTCTGAAGAAGGTGAATCAGTCCAGTCATAGAGCACATTGTTCACATCTCTAAATGACTTTTTAATCTCCAACAATATCCCTCCTTCAATATTAAAAAATCAAGATTATATATTATATATTAACTAATATATAAACTCAAAAGCACATGTCTCAAGTGGATAAAATAATTTTAATTAACCTAAAATAAACAGTACTTGAATATATAATACAAGTCAAAGGGAATATTATAATGGATTCTTAATTCTTGAAAATCAAGAAACATGATTACAACAAAAAAGAAAACACTTTTTTCCCAAATCAAGAATTAAGTATTAACTCATGTCAAAATGAATATTAGTTAACAAATAGCTTGAAATCAAGAAACATGAATACAAAATAAACCCTATTCCCCAACTCAAAAATAGACTTGTGCAGTTGTACAAAAAGGGTTAGGTTTAAAAAAGAACAACACACTACTCACCATCATCACAGTTCACCAAAAGGTAGAAGCTTGATGAAACCAGAAGAAACCAACAAAGCCTCATCATTCTCAAAGCTTGAACTTTTTTTCTTAAAAACTCCATAAATGATCAAAGCCACCACACCCAACACCTTGAACCACCTCACCACTTAATATTCTTGAAATTTTCAAGATGCAAGTGCTTGTTGAGTCCCATCATTTGTAACAAAACAATATAGAATCTATGTAGGATTGTGGAGAGATAAAGTCAAGAACTTTGAAACAGTAACATAATAGTAGTGACAAGGTATAGCTGAGCAGCAACTGTGTTATTAAACCCTGCAAAATTTTTACTCTCTCTTTCTCTCTCTGCTGACAGCTTTTTCAGGATAAGAGAGATGAAAAAGACCCATTTCAGCATCATGTTAGTTTTTAATATTTCATGCATTTAAACTATTATCATTTTCAGTATTTTCAGAAAAAAGGATTATTTCCATTCTACACCATACATGTACATGTGGGTCAATCTGCAAATTCTTTATAACCCTTTAAAAATCTATAAAAATGTAATCTTGAAATATTATTGTTGGAATAAAGATTTACCCTTTATATATATACAAGAAGGGTGGGGTTGGGTTGTATACACTTGAGTCCAATCATTAGTCTCCATCAAGTTTTGGTTTTTTCTGAGATGTTTGCAGAGTGTGAAGGTGAGGGAGACATCTGCCTTTTGACAGGGTCTTCACTCACACTTGTGTGTGTGTGTGTGGGGTGGGGGGGGGGGGGGATATAGCGTGGTAAATGGTAATGGTAAATGATATTTGATAATGACTATGCTATGCTTCTGAGAGAAGATGGATGTGAATAAACGAAGTAGCAGAGCAGAACAGAACAGTGGACACTTTATTTATTCGGAGAGGGGGAAAACATCCATTTAATCTACAGATACTTTTATGGCTTCCATGTGCCTTCAGACTCAGCCCCTTTAACTACTGAGTACTTCATTGTGTTTTTTTTATAGGATAGAATCATAAAAATAATGATTGCTTATTTTACTTGCTGTTTATTCGATGCATACAAGGCTTTGGTTGTTTTTCTGTTCGAAAAAGTTTGTCTAATGTTTGGTTATAATTGGTTAGAAAAACGTGTTAAGTCATTTTCAGATTCACCTTTGAAGGTTTACTTGAAATGCGACAATGCTTCGTGAAAATGTGTGTCAGTTGGCGGTTAAAACGTGTTGCAACTAATTCAGTTGCTATCAACGGTAAATAACTTATTGTACATATTGGTTTTTAACTTAATGGTTGTTGATCCTCGTTTAGTGTTGATCGCCCACTTAATACTTATCAAACAATTGATGCTAGCAAGCGAGACGGCCAAGACTTCCACCAACGGCTCGGCTCCTGGACCTCGCCCAGGGACGCTACCCTATAGATGGCCAAAAAAACCGGTTTGCGAACCGGAAGCGGCAACCTGACCTGAACAGTTTCAGGGTCCAAACCGGTTTCATCTTGAACCAGTCCCAAACATATTCAAACCACCAATTCCACATCGGTTCCTCTCCCTGGATGCTCAACCTGACCCTGACCGGTTTCGAATCCAAACCAACCCAATGAAACTGATGTATACAGTTGCCAACGATTTGAACGTTAAAACGAGTGTTTGGACCACTTTTCTAGCCGTTTTTCTCGCCCCCAAAATCACCATTTTGTCATTCATGTTAGTATAAATAGCTAGAGGGTGTATTTGGTTGATCACAACTTAAATACACCCTCTAGCTTACGAAAAACACAACTTAAAAACACACAAATATATAAATAAAACCGCTTACGAAAAGCGCAGAAACGCTCTTGTCTTGCACACTTTTCGCAACGGCTTCCCAAGGTGCTCACTTGCAATCATCCATTGGTGGCAGGGTTTTATCAATACGAAGAACAAGGCTCACTCTCGAGGCAGTAGAGATGTGCATTTACTTATAGGATCATTTGGGCGCAGTGGATAGTATATAACACATTTCAATTCAGAAGACGAAGTTATCATTGAAGGACGAGTATGCGACGAAGAGATGGATGAAGGATTAAGTCTTCCACTAAGTAAGGACGAAGAAGCATACAACGCGTCGGTTCGCGGTCTAACTTCTTTGGCCAAAGAATAACCACTTAGTAGTTTGTAAAATAATAAAGGGAGATGGTTACCGTTATGCATTAGTGATAAAACAATAAATACATATATTTATCGTGTTTCGTAGTTTTTTAAATGAATTTGATTATGTATTAAACGTCTCCATGTGTATACATGTATAAAAAACAAAGAGACATGTCATGATATAATAAAATAAGTTCAGAAGTTCAACAATATACGTTGCAACCAGTAGCGGAGCATCTTGGTGGCCTGGGGATGTCCCGACCCCTCCCGATTTTTCGATCGTTGTGTTAACTTTACCAAAAATTTCTGACATTTTTTTTTATTGAGTAAAATATTGGAATTTTAAGAGTGTGTCCCCCATTAATTTGGATTTTGAGAGTTTGACACCCACTGATTTTTCGTTCAAACACCGCCACTAGCTGCAACTTTACATTTCACTCAAGATATGAGAGATACGTATACAAATTCTCAAATGTATTTTTTACTACATCAAATTTCAGAATTATTCTAAATGTGTTTTTTACTACATGAGTTTATATATATATATATATATATATATATATATAGGACAAAGATCCGTTAGGAACCACCTCTTATTGCGAGAACCGCGAGAACCAATGTGAACGCAACCAAAAATGCCTAAAAATAGCTAAAACTCACACAAATTTTTTTTTTTTTTTTTAATATTTTTTATAACAAAATCGCTACTTTTCGTAGCAAAAAAAATTTTTTTTTTTTTTTTGGCTTCTAAAAGTAGCGATTTTAACATAAAAAATATTAAAAAAATCAAAAAAAAAAAATTTAGATTTTTTTTTTATTTTTTTAGATTTTTTTAGGTTTTTTTGGGGTTTAGTTTTTAGCTTTTTAGCGGGGGGGGGGGGGGGGGTTAGGTTTTTTTTTTGGGGGGGGGGGGGGTGGGGGTTAGGTTTTTTTAGGTTTTTTTAGCTATTTTAGGTTGTGTTCACATTGGTTCTCGTGGTTCTCGCAATAAAGGTGGTTCTCGCATGAACCTTACCCTATATATATATATATATATATATAGGATGAGGATCATGAGTGAACAACATCCTTGGTTGTGAACCTTGTGAACTAATCTCAACCATTGATTTCAATTCTTGAGAAAAAGGGCAAGATTGTAATTATACAAATTATTTTTTATTTTAAATACCATTCCATAAACCAATGGCAATTACAATTCCTATTTCATAGCATATTTTATGAGATCTTCTTTCATTATATTTCAAATTCTATCATATACGAGTCAAACAAGATTTTCATCATTATCTCTTTAACAAATCACCAGCTAATCATGCGATTTACCTCCTATCTTCACATTCCAGAAAATTATCATCATCATCTAGTTTTTTTTTTTTGCTGCAGTTCTTACCGTCTTTCATCATCATCGCAGAGGAGGACCACAAAAGTTACAGATCATCGCCATGACCATCATCTTCGCCGGAATACTCTCTCTCACAGATCTCGAATTCCATTGATTTTCCTTCATCCAATCAGGTTTTATCTTCCAATTTTCCCTCTTAAACATTTGTTCCTTCTTATTCAACAATTAGGGTTCATAGGGTTTCCAGTTGAATTAGGTACAATTTGAAGATGGATGGAGGTGGCAAAAATTTGTATCGATCTGATGTCATCTGATGTCGTTCCTAATACCGAAATCTTTAATCTAGGGCTTGTATTCAATTTCTGTCATTTGTGTCTTTTTTTTCATCTACTGGTGTATTAGGGTGCTGATTTACGTTTTTTAGGGTTCATGTTTTGCAAAAATTTGTATCGATCATGTTGATGTTGAGTTTACATGTTCCGTCGAGACCGAAAGGGGGTTAGGGTTTAGTTCCGTGATTAGGATGAGTATACATATGTGTGTATTTTCAGTGATTGATATGGTTTTAGTAAAAATGTTAATTTACTCTGACTTTTGGCAATGTTATGATGTTTGGTTGGTTTACACATGTGTACAGACATTTAAAATGGCTAACGAAAAAACAGAGCATAACCGGTGTACACATGTGTATAGACATTTAAAATGCAGAGCATAACTGGTGAACACATGTGTAGAGATATTTATAATCGCTAATGGAAAAACACAGCATAACTGGTGTACACATATGTATAGACATTTATAATGGCTAATGAAAAAACAGAGCATAACCGGTGTAAACATGTGTATAGACATTTAAAATGGCTAATGAAAAAACAGAGCATAACCTATGTACTCAAGTGTTAAAATGGCTAATGAAAAAACACAGCATAATATAACATATGTTATAACATATGTTGATGGAGCAAAATTGAATGTTGATATTGGCATTAACCCGAAAAGTAACAAGAAAACTGTTGAAGACGTAAATGTTGACGAAGGTTCCATTTTTTTAGCTTTATGATGAAATCATGATATGTTACGAAAAAAACGTTATATTGAAATTTTTATGCTGTTTGGTTGGTTGGTGCAGAATTCCTCAAGTATTCGCCTTCACCTTCAAAGACATGCTTAGCATTCACAAGAACTTGGGATTACTCGGCAACAAGTGTAGTTAGTAATGTTGCATCTAAGGAGCCCTTGGTATTTATAGTCATAAACTTGCATCGAAACAGCATAAAGAACTAAAGACTAAAAATTAAATTGCTTTGAAGGTCTTCAAGCCATTGGTGCCAGAAGCTGTTGTTTCTCTTATGCTTTGAATACTAGTTGATCTAGAACAAGGGTGTAAAATTGACAGTGAAGTAGTTGTAAACAGAACATATTGACTTTTTTTAAGTTTATTCTAAATATATGTTTATTAATTGAATGATGGAACAAAATCAGATTCGTTTATATAGGAGCAAACCATGTGTTTGATTTTGTTCTAAACCATAGTCGCTGGAATCTGCCATTTGGCTGCAATTTGGATGGACACATGTGTATAAACAGTCTATACGCAGGTGTACAAAAGGGTGTACACTATGTACACGTGTGTATAAGCAGTAGATACACATCTGTACAAAAAGGCTGTTTATTACTCTGCAGCCTGGAATAGGGCTGATGCATTTCCAAATGAAGCATGTGCAGGCAAATGGTGGAATAGGGCTGATGCAGGCAGTTGGTGTTTGACAAGACAATTGTTTAATTTTATGGAGCATGTACAGGCAAATGGTGTTTAAAACCAAAGGTGGAACAGGGCTGATGCGTTTTCAAATGAAGGATTTAGAAACAAGTGTGTGGATTGGGGCTAAATCTTGCTTTGATAAACGGTTTGAAAACACATTTGTACGACTCTTATACGTAAATGTAATCATTATTGTATGTAACCGTGTTGGAGTAAATGTCAATTATAATCCGTGTATGTGTGGTGTATCAATTTCATGTAAAAATATATTAACTGACATTAACTGAACAATAATTGAAAAGGTAGTATCACAGATACGCATCAACAACTGTAAAAAAATAAAAGAACCAAAAGGTACGAGTTTAAAAAACGTTGGAATTAAATAAATGTAGGGTTTTAATTATAATCTATATTTCACTCTCGTTGTCTTCACTTTCTGACTCTTAAGTTCCAGACTCTATTTCTTTGTCGTCTTCTTATTCGGTCGAGAAAGCGTCCTTAGTTGGTTTTCCTTTTTTGAGTGACAATTCCTAGTATCATGGCGCCTTACATTGGAAATGTAAATTCACCATCAGATATACCCCCTAGACCCTCGAAATGTTCGTGTTCCACTTGATGCAAAACGTATCATGCTCTAAGCAAGTGCAGCAAAACATACAAGAAGGGCTGATCATTAGAATTTACCGAGGGTCCTAATTACCTTTTTATGGTTTCACATGAGCATAATTACTTACAGTTGAATCCTTGCCTCTATTGAAGCTGAATGCGACCTCTTCGGTACTGAGAATGGAAAAGCACATTAAGTGAGAACTTGAGTCTAATATCTCAACTTAACATATGCAAATGTAATAAGTTTAATACATGTTAATGTTAAGTATATAATATAACATATGACATGTGCCTAATTATCCTCCTAACAATGCGATTATAATACCCACACTAGTCCCTCAAACAGAGCATAATAAACAAAAAAACAACCTGTACATATGTGTAAAACCCTGTGTACAACAAAAAAAAAGTAATGTAAACATGTGTATTCCGAACCAGTTCAGCATAATCCACAAGTGTAAATTCAACAGAGCAAGAAGAAGTAATGTACACACGTGTATTCCGAACCAGTTCACAGAAAAAAAAAACAAATGAAAACAGAGCAAGGAGAACTAATTTATAAAAACAGAGCAAAACAAACACATGTGTATTCTGAACCAGTGCATTAACTAAAAAAAACCCTGTGCATTAACTAAAAAACCCTGTACATATGTGTACAACCCAGTATACAATCTTCATCACATCTTACCACAACAAACTCAACCAGTAATCGAAATACACAGTCAACGAAACCCTAGCTTTTGATTACATATAATCAAACGAAAAAATAACTTATACAGAATCGACGGTGGAAGCTATATATGACACGTACCTTTTGCTGGGATTCCGGTGAATGAAAACGCCGATATATAGCACACTTTATCAATCGACGATGGAATGTATTAATCACCGGAGGGATTAAAAGGGAGAGAGAAGAATCGACGGTGGTAGCTATTAATCGGTGGTGGGATTAAAAGGGAGAGAGAAGAATCGACAATGGAAGCTATTAATCGCCGATGGGATCAAAGGGGAGAGAGAAAGAGATTTCATATGATCTATAAACTGAAAGGGCGATGATTAAGGAATGTTTCCCAGATTCTATTGTAGCTTTTGATAGAAATTTACTCTAATACCCTTACTCAAACTGTTTGATACGAAAAAAATAATATAATAATTACAAAAATGCCATTAGTATTAAATATCATCATCTACTAATCCAATGGACAAGATCTGTTCACTTAGTTCACAAATTAACCATTGTTCACTCTAGAACCTTACCCTATATATATATAATTATTTGTCATTACTAATATCATATAAGTATGGTAAGAAAACGCTATCATATTGGAATGTTTATCAGAAAACCGGTGGCGTGGTGATACTAGAAGGCATTTTTCCTAACACAGACAAAATGTGTAATTATCCATCAACTTAAAAATCAACCCATTTGCCATATATTTAATAAACCGTGAGGAAATGTGTCTTTTGTATAACATGTATGTATCATGACATTAGGTAGATCTTTCTAAATGATACTCATTTTGCAATTTTACCTTCGATGTTTATGCATAGTTACATAATCATCGGGTTATTTAATCAAGTCGGCCCATGTTGGTTTCGAAAGTCTAATAGTACCCATAATTAGTGTTAAATTTAGAGTTAAATGTCATTTTAGTCCCTGTGGTTTAGGTCATTTTGTCAGTTTAGTTCAAATGTTTCATTTTTCGCCTGTGAGTCCAAAAAGGTTTCACCGTTGCCATTTTAGTTTATTGGATTAACTTCATCCATTATTTCCATTAACGAGAAAGGTAATTCGGTCATTTTATATGGTTAAATTGGCCTTCTAGTTAACAAATTTACATATAAAATGACCGAATTGCTCTTCTCGTTAACAGAAAAAATGGATGAAGTTAACCCAGTGGACTAAAATGACAACGGTGAAATATTTTTCGACCCACAGGCCAAAAATGAAAATTTTGGATTAAACTAACAAAATGGCTCAAAACACAAGGACTAAAATGGCATTTTATATTCAATGCTT
The DNA here is from genome assembly GCA_030545235.1 of Helianthus tuberosus. Classification (NCBI taxonomy): domain Eukaryota; kingdom Viridiplantae; phylum Streptophyta; class Magnoliopsida; order Asterales; family Asteraceae; genus Helianthus; species Helianthus tuberosus. The sequence goes on from JARYGA010057568.1 coordinate 38,388, forward strand.
GTAGTGAGGTTACTTTAAGTTTGAAAGTAGCCGTGTTTGTTATTTTAATTGGACTCGAAGAAACTTAAAACTGAATTAAAATTACGAACTAGAATTCGGTTTTGAATTTTACAATTTGAGTTGGCATCCAGACCGAATCCTGAGTTCAGTTTTCGAATCGAATTCGAACTTACTTATTGCTCATTGTGTCACCAAAAGTCTGAAATATTCCGACCTTGTTGCCCAATGAAAGTCTGAAATTGTGCGGTTGTGTAAATCGTCCAACTGGTGACTACCAGTGTGAAAATAGTTCGTTGGATCAGTAAATGTAGATTCCTAGACTTACTGTGTAAGCAGCGAGACGAGTAAGTTATTAAGTAGTTATGCATTGAGATACAAATTTTATATGCTTCATAACTTTATATCTTGTTTATGGTTAGTACACAATTGTGGGCCCATGATTTTCTTCTTATGGGATCACATTTTTTATGGCCAAATTTTTCACAATCAAACGTTCAAATTTTCTGGTCGGATCAGAGAACATAATAAAAAACGATATTATAATAAAAGTACATCAACATTAGGAAACAAACAATAAAATTATAATTTTATTAGAAATAAAATAAAAAGAAGAACATTACAAACTTTACAAATTTTCAATGTTTTATTAATGAAAACTAAAAAACAAGCTAGGGCTGAACATTTGACCATTCTCCCAAGCAGGACCAAGCTAGTGCCAAGCGGTTTACTACTACTAACAACCTTTGACTTTTTACTATGGGTTCACTTTGATACTTTTTATGGAGTCACTCATAAAATCAATGGGTCCTATTAGCGGTGTGAACGAGGCAGAACGGCTTGATAGCTACCCAGGTATGGATCGATAAAAAGTTCGAACGAGACGGCCCTTAGCGAGCCTTACGAGTTATGTTGTTTTGTGATATGAAAGTTCTTATGAATTATGTGATGATCATTGTTTTGATCTAGGTCATTGACATAATAAAATATAAGTTGAGGTGTTATGGTTTTCTCTGTATTTATTTATCATTACAACGACCATCATTCTAAATGTGATCTATATCATAATTATCTATACAATTGTTGCATCTATATTTATTTATCATTACAACCTTTGGGTGGGGTTCTAGAGTGAACACTAGTGTATTTACGAACTGAGTGAACAAATCCTGGCCATTGATCTACATATGTGTATGGCCAGGATCTCATCATCAAATCGTAAAATACACTAGTGTATTTCAACATCAAATCTTGGCCATTGATCTACACACATGTATGGTCAGGATTAGTTCACTCAGTTCGCAAGCTACACTAGTGTTCATTCTTGAACCTAATCCTACAACCTTTATTTTAAATGTGATCTATATCATAATTATCTATACAATTGTTACATCTATATTTATTTATCATTACTTTGGGTGAGGTTCTATAGTGAACACTAGTGTATTTGCGAACTGAGTGAACAAATCCTGGCCATTGATCTACATACGTGTATGGCCAGGATCTCATCATCAAATCGTAAAATACACAAGTGTATTTCAACATCAAATCCTGGTCATTGATCTACACACGTGTATGGCCAGAATTAGTTCACTCAGTTCGCAAACTACACTAATGTTCACTCTTCAACCTAATCCTACAACCTTTATTCTAAATGTGATCTATATCATAATTATCTATACAATTGTTGCATCTATATTTATTTATCATTACAACCTTCATTCTAAATGCGATCTATATCATAATTATCTATACAATCGTTGCATCTGCCATTTATTTATCATTACAACCTTCATTCTAAATGTGATTAATATCATAATTATGGTTGCAAAAGTCATTAGGTGCTCCCTAATCGGTCGACCGGGGAGTAGAGAGTACTCGGACATGTTAAATTATAAAGAAATTAGTTTTCGGAAATTAAATATATGTCAAATAACATAAATTTACTATTATTTATAACAAAATACTTGAAAACAATATTCATTCTTTAATTTGATAGGTGTAGAAATTATGTTTTTTAAGTCAAACATGGCTCGAGTTGACCTGCTAAATCTGATTCTAGCCGAGTTTGACCGCGTTTGATCGATTTCGAGTAATTAGGCGGAGTTGAATAAGGTCCCCACCGGCTTTGCCTCTCCCTTCCCCCATACTTTCACGATATTGCAATTTTAGCCCCTTGACTTTGGTACCTTCAAATTTCATAAAATGACAAATTTAGTCCTTAAACTACTACTTCATTTTACACATAGTTTGCTTTTGACACTCCAACTTTGTGGTAGTTTTCTTTTCAGCCCCAACTTTGTTATAATTTCCCTCTTACCCCCAAAACTTTATCAAATTTTATTTATCCTTTCTTACCCCTTAAGTTTAGGAAATGCAATTTTTAACCACTTAACTTTTTATGAACTTTGTAAATGTCACTTTGACCCCCTCGAGAGTTTTTGGCTTGGCGATATAAATTCGTGTTAGCCGGTTCGCGTATAATACGTTATGATTGTACAATATAAATTCGATTGACGTTACGTTTTGATCCAATCGAATGCAATTACAGGATACATTGAGTTCAATCGAATACGTCAAAACGTGCGTTTTCATGTGGTTAACACATCACATAACGCTTGGACTAATCCGTTCGATATTTGCGAAGTACCCGCGCCGCAACATGCGCGGGTCTTATCATGAGTTCTTAAAAACTTGATGAAGTTTGTACTGTAAGATTAAATATTTATTTATTTATATTTAATCTAGTAGCCATCATTATCATTTATATAATACGGATCAAAATATATTAAAACCTATAATAAATTAGTTGGTAATTGTTGATGGGCCAGATTACCCTAATTAACTAATTGGGTTTCCCCTTGGGTGTATATAAGGAGATTACTAGAGAGGGATTAGGGTTAGACCCTCATAACATCACACTAAAATCGCCCCTCCTCTCTCTCCATTACTACGAGTTCTTCAACCCTAAAGAACTCGGTACTACCATCAAGAACATACATCCTAAAGGGGAACCGAATCAATCTGACGAACATGACGTCTACTTCATTCTCTGATACGGTTATTGGCTAACCAGGTACACATGTTTTATTATCCATGATTGAATTTATTTAATTAGGGTTTATGTTTTACCCATGTTCTACTGATATAATCAACATGTGGTATCAGAGCGATGTTGATTATATCAATACAATCAATTCAATCATGTGATTCCATTATAAAATTTGTTTTGATGGGATATACGAATTCAATTAAGAATGTTTTTTCTAGAAATTCAATTTGCGATTAATCAACTGGATATAACAACATTGAAATACATGAAGCCATTTATTACGAATGTGTTGAAAATCCATTGACTTTGCAAAAGAATTCATAATCCCATAAAGGTGCTGGTCATGATGATAATTGTTATATTTTAATATTCAAAACATGGATAAACCAATGGAACATAATGTATATATTCGAATAATTTTGTTCGGCCTGGTCTATTCGCACACGGCCTTTGTCTAGTCCTTGTCTGTTGACCTTGGCCAAAGCGCCCCGCTATGGCCAAAGCGGGGCGCTTTGAGTGTGCAAAAAGACAAAAAACGTTGGCTGGAATTTGTGTTGTTTTTTTTTTGAAATAGGTGGGATGTGGGTTAGTTTGGTAGTGTTTTTTGGAGGAAAAAATTGTATTTGAGTTTTATAATACGTTGTTTTATAATTACGTTTTTTTACGTCATTATTTTTATAGAACGTATATAATATAAGTGCGTCTTTATAAACTGTTAACCTAGTTTATTTTGTTAAATTAAACGAACACGTTAAATAAATTGTACAGAAAGCCATAAGAATTAAACGTAAACAATCCAAAACCAACGTGATGTAAATAGAATATTAACTGCAATATATATATATATATCAGTTTGTACATACAAAACAAAAAGGTACAACTGACTACATAATACATAACAAAACACTATACAAACAAACTAAGGTACTAATCCTCGTGCGGTGGGGACGGTGGGAGGGGAAGTGGAGGCAACCCAGCGAGCTCTCGTAGAGAAACGAGCGTCTCGATGATCCAGTCCTGGCGTGCGGCCTGGCGTCTGAGGCGCCGGTCGAAGTCCCGAGCCACCTCACGCGCTACCGGAGGCAGGTCAGCGTAAACGTGCTGCGGGTACTGTGGCGGCTCAGGAGCTGGCTGAACTGGTGGTACCGGGATCTCCTCGATATGCTCCTCCTGAGCCGGATCCTCTAATACAGGCTGAGCCTCAGCCTGAGCCTGAGCCTGAGCCTGAGCCTGAGCCTGAAGCTGGCCCGGGAACTGATCGAGTCCCAGAGCCTGTAGCTGAGCCTGCCGAGCGGCCGCCTGAACATCAGGAGGGGCCAACACTCCAGGCCTCACCTCAATAACAACCGGGATGACCTCCGGCACCGGTTCCGGCTGCCAAATCAGCCCGTCTCCGCCCCTAAACCTCAGACCAACATCAAAGGTACGGGTGATCTGCATGCTAGAAACTGACGCGCGGCCCAACCTGGTAGACGGGACCGGATCGGACAGCACCGGATCATGCTCGGGCACGAGCCCGAGCGAGCGTGCGATGGCGGTGATGAATGAGCCAGTGTGCACCCACCCGCGGAGCTGCCGGTGGTATGCTGTGGCAAAGTAATCTGCCAGGCAGGCTGCTAGATCGCAGGGCTGTCGTCGCAGTAGGCAGTATAGAAAGAAAAGGTCACTGAGGTTGACCTTCTCCCTGCTGGCACCCCGCGGCACGATAGTTGCCGCGATAACATGGTGCAGGTATCGGAACAAGGGGTCTTTAATGGTGGTGGCCTTTTGCCAGGATTTCCCAAAGGGAACCCTGGAAATGGCCCTCCAGAAACTGATAAGCGTCTGCCTGTCCATCATCTTAACCGCCTGCGTATATAAATCAGTATCAAGCTCGGCCTCTGTGTACAAACATGTATAAACAAATAATATTAAATAAACAAATAATAATAATAAACAAATAATATTAAATAAACAAATAATAATAATAAACAAATAATATTAAATAAACAAATAACATTAAATAAACAAATAATAATAATAAACAAATAATATTAAATAAACAAATAACATTAAATAAACAAATGATATTAAATATAAAATAATAAATAATATTATTTAAACAAACCTGTATGGACAGCAAACTGCCGCACACTCATCTGAAACTCCTGACCGGCGAGACGGAATGTAACCTCGTGGACTGGAAAATCCGGGTCCTCCACGTAATCCGCCGGATGCGGCGCGTATGTAAACGTGGAAAGAAACTCCCACGTAAGCTCAGGGTACGAGTCCTCCATCGCTAACTCAAATAGGCGCGACCAAGGAGTATCTAGTCCAACTATCTCACGCGCCCGCGCGGCCTCTCCCACGGTCTCCAGCAGGCCCCAGTCTATCCCTACATGCTCCCCAATGGGGATGGTGCGCAACCTCGCGCATCTCCCCCTCGCCCGTGACCCCGGCGGAAACTGCAGGTACGGACATGCCGGCTCTCCCTCATCTCCCACAGCCTCCATATGCTCAATCTCGTCATTGGAGGAATCCATCCATGCACGTTGACAAGATAATATTAAATATAAAATAATAAACAAATAATATTATTTATAAAATTTAAAATAATAAACAAATAATATTAAATATAAAATAATAAACAAATAATATTATTTATAAAATTTTAAATAATAAACAAATAATATTAAATATAAAATAATAAACAAATAATATTATTTATAAAATTTTAAATAATAAACAAATAATATTAAATATAAAATAATAAACAAATAATATTATTTATAAAATTTTAAATAATAAACAAATAATATTAAATATAAAATAATAAACAAATAATATTATTTATAAAATATAAATAATAAACAAATAATATTAAATATAAAATAATAAACAAATAATATTAAACAAATAATATTAAAAAAATAAACATGAACCAAGGCGCCGCGCTTTGGCCTCGGCGCGGCGCTTTGGTTCTTCGTGATGAAGAACAGCCCACCAGATCGATCCCCACGCCCAAATCAAACAAATATCAAACAAACTGAAACACATAACTTGAACCAAAACAAGAAATGAAGTTCGATCGTACCTTTTAGCGGTTGAAAGCGTGAAAACGTTGATGATCCGGCTCAAGTGTGTGTAAATCGCACCTTGTGTGTGTGTTTGTGTGTTGGGTTTGAAATGGGGGAGAAGGCCGCTCCGCTTCAGCTATAGCGAGGGATCGAAGCGCCCCGCTATGGCCATAGCGCGACGCTTTGAGGTCAAAGCGGGTCGCTTAGGTCAAAGCGGGGCGTTTAAGGCCTTTTTTTATTTTTTTAAAATTGTTTTTAATTCACAAACGCGTCGATAATAGTCTAAATTTTACGTTTTTTCCATTATACATCATTTTTTATTATATATGGACTATACTGCAAGTTCCGGATCAAATCGGTTACGTGTGATGTCTTATTCCGTTATATCGTATCATTTTGGTTTGAAAGCACAAGTACTCCTGTGAGAGGTGTTATGTGTATCAGCCGCCTACCGTACATGAACATGACGTATTTTTTCATTAATTGTAGTATTATGATGTATATTGTCATTTTGGGTCGTACAAGTGCGTATTGAATCTGATTGGGTCGTGTCGGTGACATTCGGTTTTTAACGTGATGTAACGCATATATTGAACAAACACAAACGTGATTATTATTAAACACATTTAACCTACATCGTGAACATATGGGGTTACATTAAGGTCAGGGGCACGATACGTAAGCATTTCGTACGTGTTGATCTGATCCCTGTATAATGTATGCCAGGCTGCTGCGCGCTCTGTTCTGTGTGCTGTCCAGAGTGGGTTTGGGGGAGGCATTGGATAACAACCTCCAAGCTCTACATGTATGAAATGCCCATGGTCGACGAACACAACCGCAACCACCAGGTGAGGTTCCTCAGCTTCGTTTGGCCCGCCCAGCAGAGGGAAAATTGTACAGCTCCCACGCATGTCGAAGGTGTGAACAATCACACCGTATCGTTGGGCAATAAGAAACCCCGTCTCAGGCATCGTCATGTAATTTTCGATATCTGCTCGTCCCACCCCCTTGAAATCGATCCGTCTAAGCAGCGCATCATAATGTCCTATGTTTTCCGGATCGAAAAACTACCTCCAAAGCGATTCGTTCGTACGTAACTCCTTTATAAGTTGTTTCCGGATCATCAAATATGAATTTTGTTTCACTCCTAACCCAACAGCCACCGATCGAAACCCACAATGACCATCTGGTTTCACGTCCTTTATTCTAACGATGTATGGATGGATCACTTCGGGAATCTGAGGTGCGTAGTTGCGGATCGCTATATCCGTCTTAGGACCGAGCTTGATCATCGGGAAATCAGGGTGTAGGTTGATCGTCTGAGGCTGTGACGGTGATATGTACGAGCTGTGACGGGGAAGATCGTCTGAGGCCTCGACCCAAGTTTCTCCCGACGGAATGTACGCGCTTTTTCTAGCGGCTTCAACCTTTCTTTCTTCCTGCGTTTTCAATGTTGGGCGACCACGAGTTTTCTTCAGAACAGCAGAAGGTTTTTTGTTATTGTTCCCTGGATTGAGGATTTGCTGAAACTTTTCAAAGAAGCTCCTTTTCACCTGAGGGGGTGTTGGATCGATCTTTTGTTTCAATTTTTCAAATTCCGTGTCTACATCGATATCCACTATGTTTTTCTTTGCAGGCTTGAAGTTAAGCTTCTTCCAGAACACGTCTATGTGTGTGATCCGGAGTTGCTGACCTGTGGATGAAAACAAATTAGGTGGCAAAATCATAACGAGAAAGGTCAAAGATATTAATTACCTTTATTTTCCAACTTTTCCAAACGACAGGCACATGGCAAACCACAGCTGGTAAAAAGTTGGCAACCACAGCTTGCACCGTAGGCTCTCAACCCGTCTTCCTTACGTTTTAGTTCCCTACTCAAAAGCTCAATCGCATATATTGAAACCTTTCTGAGAATATATGCAAGCATGGGCTGCTTCTTGTGGTGCGTCATCACTTTTCGGAGGCTTGTTTCAAAGCTACTACTAATCTCGGTGTATTGTCTATCAACAACATGATCAACATACAGTACAAGTTTATCCAGTGTGTTGCGATGACTTGGAAAGTGACTTTTTAGTGTTGCATGCATGCCCTCAACCCTGTTGGTCGTAGTTTGGTGAAAGTTGATAGTTTTGTTAATCCAGCATGATACAAACTTTTCACGGTACGGATCCAACCAGGATTTCTTCATATAATCAAAAACCTCTAAAATTAAAAAAAACGTAAATAGTCAATTTTTGTTATTATATAAAATTTGAACATAATTATGTAAGAAATACCTACGTTCACGGTCATCTTCTTTCAGCTGTGCTTCAAGGTTTTCCAAGTTATACCTGTATATTTCCTCGGTCGTAGACTCGCACAATAACCAAAAACTACGTACGAATTCTTTCCAATCCTTGTCAGAGAATTTCTTCTTGCTGTTCTTATTAATATTTTGTTGAATATGGAACCGACAAAGATACTTATGCGCTTTTGGAAAAACTTGTTCACACGCGTTCATTAGCGCAAAATCCCTGTCTGTTAAAATCACGCGCGGTTCCATACATCCTACCAGCATAGACTTGATCCTCTGCAACACCCATAGGTAGTTCTCTGACTTCTCAGCGGAAATTACCGCACAAGCAGCCGTAAACGATTTGTTTGTCGACGTCATGCCTACGACCTGAACAAATGGCAGGTTGTACATGTTCGTTTTGTAGGTGGCGTCAATCATTAGCACATGCGGGAAGGCACACCACATATTGAATGATCTTTCGTGAACAAAGAAGACATCTTCAACTTCGTTTGATATCTCATTCGTGCGCATGTAATAAGTGTAATTTTTTTCGAGAAGAATGCTTTCAAGTTTTTGCATCGGAGACTTACCGACATTTTTTTCGGCGTTGATCTTCTGAACAGCGTTGTGTATATCTTTCGGAATAAGCTTTCTAGCCAGATTGTTTTTTGTCAGCGTTCGCCAGATACTTTGGTTGGGAATGTCTTGCTCTGCCAGCTCCTTAACCAGTTTTGTATCCTCCGAAGAAAGCCTTCTCGCATACGCGTGACCCTCTAAGTTTTCAATAGGAGTGTGGTTATGCTTCGCCTTCGTCACCTTGATCCTCCAAACACTTCCGGATGATTCCGAAAACCCGATCATCTCGAACGGGCAGCCTATTTTCTTGCTACCCGTTTTCCTCTGTGTAGCTATACTCTTATGCTCCCCACCAAAAGTACATTGAAACCAAATCTTGTAATTCTCTCCTCTTTTATTCGACCTCTTAGTCACAATGAGGTAACCGTTGTCTTTTGCCGTGTCTTGTACCCAACGCACCAACTCTTTACGTGACGAAAAGGTCTGCGTCGTATCAAACGAAAACGTAACCGGGTAACAGCCTTCCTCGTCAACAGACACATCCCCCGGCTCACCATCATCACCGAGGTCCGAATATACTTGATGTTCAAAGTTGTGCTCGCCACCGTAACCGAAATTCGAATAACCTTGTAAGCTCTGTTGACAACCGTAACTGTCGTTTGGACCACACTCCTGCTGTACAAAGCTGTACTCGCCACCGTAACCGAAATTCGAATAACCTTGTTGTGCGTAAGGGTCCTCCACAGGGGTATTCAAATCCAGCGTCACCGTGTTATCACGATAACGAATGCCAGATACAACCTCTGCCTCCCTCAAGTTGGACGAGACCGGTTTCTCATACGAGTCAGAAATAGCGGTCCCATCGTAAGAATCAGGAACAACTGTCTCGTCAGAATATTGACCGAAAATATAGTTGTTTAACCACGACATCGTTTTTTCAAGAGATGTAACTAATACAGCAAAACCGCGCGTTATTTTGAAGAAACACAACGGATGGGGAATAAAGGCAATACAGACCTTTGATCTGAAATGAATGAAAATGTATATCGAAGTGAATGAAAATGTATATCGAAGTGTATGTCTCAGAGGTTGCTTTTAAAAGGTAAAATGGGTGAAATTTGGGGTCGAAGCGCCGCGCTATGGCCAAAGCGCGGCGCTTAGGGTTAACGACAAAACATCATAATCAGCTTTATGTCTCTCAAACAGTAGCGAATGTCTCAAACGTCAATCGAAGCACCTTTTGTCGACCATAGCGCCGCGCTATGGCCAAAGCGCGGCGCTTTGAGGTGTGAAAATAATTTTGGCCGTGTGCAATTAGCATGACCCTTTTGTTCTGATGTAAACCTCCATGTTGTGTTATAACTATTTATATCATTTTTATCAATAAATTTCTTACGTGATATAAAACTTGATTTGAATTGATTTTATTAATTCAATGATGATTTCATGATCATAAATTGGTTAATTACCTTATTTAGGGATAACTTAGTTTTGATTATATTTGCTAAAGTTGTGTAACTTTATCTCCAAGTTTCGTATAAATATTTTTTTTTTATAATCGAATAACTAACTTGGATAGATAGAGATATTTTCAAATTATAATCAAATCCCTTAAAATTAGCTGATTCAAACTTATCACACTAATCAGCTGTAACAGGAGTTTCGAGATAAATTTTAACGAGCCGAGACCATAAGGTTTCGATTCGAGACCACTAAGGTTTCGACTAAGGACTTCAATCTTCACAACTCGAGACCATGGTTGCGACTCGAGACCTCATCAAGGAGTCGAGATCTCATAAAACACAGCAGTCGAGACCATGATTACGACTCGAGACACTGAGGTTGCGACTCAAGACCTTAATGAGTCGAGACCTCATAATGTAGCAAGATGAGTCGAGACTTGACTCGAGATATCACTCGAGACCTCATAATTGAGTCGAGATCTCACTCGAAACCTCGTAATTTAAGGTTGTTTAATGTAAACTAAGATTTTGCTATTAAATAATTGGTTTTGTAATTAGATAATTAATCAAAATCAAAATAAAGTTTTACAAAACCAAAATGGCTTAACTTGAATGAGCTTCTGATGTATCATTTCTGGCCAAAGCTGATTTAATACATCTATTTATCGTTCAAGTATTATGAAAGCCATGTTGAGTATGCATTACAAACGTGAATGTCTTAATTTCTGGCCAAATCTGATTTAATTCATTCATGTACAGCATTCTTAACAAGTGCATAACTAAAGTGATTGTCTCATCTATGGCCAAAGCTGATTTGTCACGATTACTTTGCACACATGCTTAAATGATTACACTTCTGGCCAAAGCTGATTTGTCTTCGTTTAAGTAGAATTTTAATTAAGTCTATTATTTTGATGTTAGTAATAGACATATCACAACTTCTTCATATAATGATCCTCACATTAATGATCCTTCATTAATCTTATGATCATTCTGTCTACCTCAATTTTTAAGTACCCATAACTTTACTCACTATAATTTTCTTCTATAAATCAATATCTCATCCACTCTAATTCTTAAACCTAAAATGTTTTGTTTTATTTAAAGTTTCTACAAGATTAGCTCTTAAATTAAATCCTTGATCATCTCTTAAGACACGATAATCATATTGCTCTCTTCTGATAAAGATACTACAGAGAAAAAATTAGAGCATGATGAATATGATAAATCGAACATGATGTCTCTTATGATAATCAAGAACTCTCTAACATAATTGCTATCACTAAAATTATTCCAGATTAAGTCTTTCCTAAGACTAATATATTATTGTGGAATAATTACAAGAATTTCTAAGATGCATGCCTTCATTTAAAATTATAAACTACAAAGCTAAGTGGTATATGTGAATATATAATAATGTACAATACCATGACCCATAAAGTTAAGGGCTTACACATGGAAATAAGTACATTTTTCAGTACATTACATATTAAGATTTTCACTTGTACAATTTGATGCCTTATAAATCAACTATAACACTTAAAAGTACCAAAAGTATAATGAGTGTGTTGATAAGCAACTTATGTACAAAGAAATAAATGTCTGAAGCTGGAAAATAAGTTGTTACTCACCTTACAATCACTTAAAACTTTAAAAGAGGATTGTTCTAAGGTCCATAGACAAATTACAAGTAAAAAATTCCAATTTTAAGGTTCTTCAAAGGAAAATCTCACTGCATAATTATGTCATTAGACTAGACATAAGCAACGAGACTATCCATTATTCTAAAGAACAATTGGATAAATAAATAAATTAGATAGCCACTTACTAATGATATTTAAGTCTAATAATTTTAATATTCCAATTAACACATGATTAGTTGACTCTAGTTTTAAATGTTTCCTTACCAGAAATCACAAATAACTAACATGAGAGTTAGTGACAAAATTAAATTTTAAGGCTATAAGAACCATAATAAGCAGTCTTCTAACAACGCCTTTTGATACCTTATATATTCTGAAGATTAATCAGAATATAGTATCACAATTAAGCAATGTTATGAAAGCTGTGAGGTTTGCATAACCAACATAAAGTCACACTTATCTTAAACTCTCATTTTATTTGTTTTAAATATCTGGATTGAAACATTACTGTGGTAAAACTAGATGATACCTTACACTTTCACAACTTTTGTCATCATGCAAATGAGAATTTGACAAAAGGAAAATGAGACTTATAAATTTCATCCATTATAACTGAAATTCATGAGAAATCATGACATGGTTAATGATGATGATTTTTTTATCTAATCTCATTCTAAGTGATTTTAAATCATGACGTTAAAGCCCTAAATATTATTTGGCTTAAGGAATAAGTATGGGTCCATCATAAGTCATTCATTGACACTCGTGGAACTTATTCCAAATGGAATATTCAGACATAATTCATTTATCAATTAAAGACTATCTACTTGTAACTACATTTTGTCGCATATGGCCCACAATCTTAAAAGAAATCTATTTCATATATATACTTAATAAGATTTCTATTAAATATGTCTCTAAGTTTTTTATGACATCTGGACATTAAAGAAATCAACTAAGTCTAACATATATATGATAGGTTCCCACGTCACGTACCTCATTGAACCTTCTCTTGTAGCATTTCTAGAGATATCAAAGATCAGTGGGAGCATTAAGTGTCTTAATAATAACTTCCAATAGTTGCAAGAGGTGGGGAGTGAAAACTTTATATTACTTCAATTTACACCTCTTGTACAAGACACCGCTCCATCACGACACTGTTCCATCAAAACTTGTCTCCTTAAAATCAAATGCTACTCTTACAAAAGTTTCATTGTTGTTTAATTGTGGGCACACTTAGATTTCTTACCTAAACTAGCATAATCCTCAACAAGAGAAACTTCAACGACTGACGTCATTAATTTGTTTTTCTCTATTAGAATTAGTTGGTCGTTAAGTATTGACCCTAAGCATGCTGAGTTCCTAAAGATTTCTAAGGTCAGTGGGAGCAGTCAAAGTCCTTATCATGACTTGCAAGGAATACAAGAGGCGGGGGGAAGAGTGTCATTAAATTTCACTCCGAATTTAACTCCATTACACCTCTTGTACGCCATACTGCACCAACTCTTACAAACTTAGAATACTGAAAATGATAGCAACCTAACCAAGAGCTAATCCATAAAACTGAAACTTCTAACAAACCCAATAATCAACTCATGAGGTCATCTAGGTTTGAAAACCTACTAACTTTGATGATTACATAACCTCCCTAACTGAAGTTGAAATGGATTTTGGAAATGTTTAATGATCATATCTCTTCAAATTAAGCCATTAGTGTCAATCAATCATCTAAATGGAATAAAACAGTTTTCTAGTAAAACTTATTTTATGTGTTCGTATAACGTTTGGGATTTGATTGAATTACGTATGAGTGTTCATAACTAAACCAAATCCTGATATAAGCGTCAAGACATGAAGAGGCATGATTGATTGTCAAAGGTTATACTTAGGAAGAGATAAATCATCAAAGATTTTTTTGAGGATCATCACTGTTCTAGTAGTTATTATAGTTTAAAGCTACATTAGATGAACATTAAAATGATTTTCCCGAACAAATGGTTGACATATTTACATGTTCATAAAACAACCTGAAAGTTCCAAACTGAAGGTTAAAGAACACTTTATTTGTAAGCCAATAAAATCCATGTATGGGTTAATGCAAACATCATAATGTGATGAAATCTTAACTTAATTGTTTTCATCAACAACCAAGTGGATTAATGTACCTACCTCAAAATGAGTGGGAGCAACTAAGAAAAACTTGTCTATATAGATGATATTCTTTTGACAAGTATATGTTACATTAGTCAAAGTATTGTTAACACAAACTTTGATATAATAGATCTCAGAGATATCTCTTAAGTGATAGATATCATAACATACCGAGATAGACCCAATGGGACATTAGTTTCGTTCCATAAGTTTAACGTTAAATGGGTCCTTACATATGTGACAAACAATACTGCTCTCCTTTAGAGGATAATAGGATAAATGAGATTATTTTCTTACGCTTCATTAGTTGGAAGCCTTATGTAAGTTCAAGTCTATACTCGTTTAGATATTACTCACATTGCAACACACTAGATATGTCTAGATTAACGTGAAACATTTAATAGAGTATTACAATATCTTTAGAAGAAACGAGAGGCTATGATTTGAAGAAGAAGTGATAATTAAAACCGGTTGATTACTTTAACTTTGTAATATTCAAAGATGACAAAATGTTATTTCGGGTATATCCTTATGACAGCAGACAAACCTATCTCATGGAGAGTCATAATAAACTGATAATAACAACCTAAGTTATAACGACATAATATAGTCACTAAATGTTGTTGGAAATTTATCAGTGGACTCATAAGTTTATTAACTCATTATAATTAATATATTGAAGACTTATTGTGATAAAATCAGCTACCATGTCTCCTTGAACAGTAACAGTTCGAGAGGTGCTGCATTAAATTTCGATACACAATTAATTATTCGTTTATGAACGAATTGAGGAAACTAAATATTTGTATCAAATACATTCGTGATATGCTTAAGGATCCTATAACTGAAGGTCTATTACCCATAAGTCTTATTAAGAGAGCTCATAAAAGAGACGGGTTTTAATTGATGACCATGTACAACTGCATATCGTACTATGAATGACTAATTATTAATTAATTTTCCTCATCAGTTTGATTTTGTATGTCTCTAATATATGTTCTGCCGGTGTAATGACATATAGACAACTATAAATACAAATCAAACGTTAAAGGGCTTACTTATTTTGATCATAACTGTTAGGTTTTAAATTAAGGCTATAGTATGACTAATGGGGGTCCTGAGTTGCATAATGATTCAACGGCTGTATTTCTCTGCTATAGTACTTGTTTAAAGCTAAAATGAGTATTAACTTCTGATCAGACTTATCTAATACTCATGATAAATGATTATTCGGCTAAGTGGGAGAATGTAAGATTAAATATTTATTTATTTATATTTAATCTAGTAGCCATCATTATCATTTATATAATACGGATCAAAATATATTAAAACCTATAATAAATTAGTTGGTAATTGTTGATGGGCCAGATTACCCTAATTAACTAATTGGGTTTCCCCTTGGGTGTATATAAGGAGATTACTAGAGAGGGATTAGGGTTAGACCCTCATAACATCACACTAAAATCGCCCCTCCTCTCTCTCCATTACTACGAGTTCTTCAACCCTAAAGAACTCGGTACTACCATCAAGAACATACATCCTAAAGGGGAACCGAATCAATCTGACGAACATGACG
The DNA here is from genome assembly GCA_030545235.1 of Helianthus tuberosus. Classification (NCBI taxonomy): domain Eukaryota; kingdom Viridiplantae; phylum Streptophyta; class Magnoliopsida; order Asterales; family Asteraceae; genus Helianthus; species Helianthus tuberosus. Next base: position 54,177 of record JARYGA010057568.1, read on the forward strand.
TCTACTTCATTCTCTGATACGGTTATTGGCTAACCAGGTACACATGTTTTATTATCCATGATTGAATTTATTTAATTAGGGTTTATGTTTTACCCATGTTCTACTGATATAATCAACATGTACATTCAAATACATCTACGAATATACATGAAAGTTGGAAGATTATAAAGTTGATACACGAAAGCTTACAAAATTTTATTACTGTGTAGATAAAATATCGTATGAGGTTAAAAAATATAATTATTCTATAATTATACATAGGAAGAGATATGAGAAGCAAAAAAAATATAATTATTCTCCCACCCAAGGGCAAGTGTTCCCTGTCGGCTGTCACGTGCCCATTCAATTCAATTGCTGTATTTAAGGTTTCTGGGCCCCCAAAGGCTCCAACCTCAAAAGAACAAAACAAAACAAGCCTATTTTGAGTGCCACACTGCCACTAATATAAATTTCATGAATTTATATCTTTTTAGTAAAATTATTTATTAGGTTATGTTTATAGGTAGAGGATCCTGTACATTAATTCAGAAGTGTGAGAAGTGTATTATAACATTATATATAACAGTATATAACACCATATAAACACCGTATAACACTATGTAACACCATGGTTGCAAAAGTCGCTAGGCGCTCCCTAGTCGGTCGACCGGGGAGTTGAGAGTACTCGGTCTAGGTGGAGAGTACACGGAGAGTACTCGGACATGCTAAATTATAAAGAAATTAGTTTTCGGAAATTAAATATATGTCAAATAACATAAATTTACTAATATTTATAAGAAAATACGTGAAATTGATATTCATTCTTTAATATGATAAGCATAGAAATTATGTTTTATTTTATTTTAAGTCAAACTCGGCCTAAGTTGACCTACTAGATCCAATTTTGGCCGATGTTGACCGCATTTGATCGATTCTGAGTAATTAGTCGGAGTTGAAGAAAGTCGCATCGGCAACCTACCTTGTAGCGACTACTCGGGGAGTACTCGGCCTTGGAGACCTTGTTTTACAACCATGTGTAACACCATATAACACTATGTAACACTATATAACAAATATAACACTATATTTTGCCTGATAGCATGTCTATGATAGATGTATAGTGTTATATTTGTTATATAGTGTTACATAGTGTTATATGGTGTTACATAATGTTATACGATTTTATATGATGTTATATAGTGTTATACATAGTGTTATAATACACTTCTCACACTTCTGGATTAATGTACAGGATCCCTACCCTATGTTTATATTAAGTAGTAAATGAACATTATCTTTTTATGTTATATTATTTGACGCTTTTTTTTTCGGCTAACTCAAACACAATCTTTGATCCTACTCTTAATCTACATATTTGTCCACCATAGGACTCGAATCGTCAACCTCGTTGAAGGCACATGACACATTTCCATCAAACCTTGCTACCGCTAGGGGACAATCCCTTTGGAACGTTAATATTAGCTACTTGAGTCAAGTCCAATACCCTTTTAATAATCTCGAATCATCAACAACCTACTAATCATAGTCTTTAGGTTGTCGTGACTCAAATTGCAACTAAGGAAGTTATGCCTCAGTATCGTGTGGATTAAAATTTCATCCCTTTAGATTTATATGTACGTAAAATATGTTTTGAAGGTTTGATGTTGCTAGATGAAGACAGTTAGGTTTATTATGTGGTCTTTAGAGGCCGTTTCGCAACTTCTGAATGGTTAAATGTTGAACCAGTAATAGGTCTGAACCATTAAGTGCTGAACCAGTAAGAGGTCTAAACCATTAAGAGCCAGTATAATGCTTAACCGTTCAGAGACAAATGTCAGGCCAATTCAGATTAGAGGTCTTAACCATTCAGACCCAGTATAATGCTTAACCATTTAGACATCTGCTCGCGAAACAAACAATCTGAACCATTAAGTGTTGAACCAGTAAAATGTTTGAACCATTAAGAGCCCCATTAATAGGTAAACAAACAGCCCCTTAGTTTGTTACATGATCATATATGATATCATGACAATTACATGTAATGTAATGTACATTTAAAAAATGCATTTTTATACATATTAATTCATTAAATTTTCATAAATGCTCTATTATATGTAATATGGTAAAATGCATCCCGGTGACAGTCAAGCTTGTAAATTGTGTTCTACACCTTGTTGTAATCTCAATATTCATAGGGTCACATTATATTTACTTGCTCATAAAATATGTTACATGTATAAGTAAAGGTACATTGCTAATTTGCTATCTCTTTAATAGGTATATATATTATATACCCTTGCTTGCTTCTCTCTCATATGTATTTAACAGCAAGAAAATATGTGTGAAATTATCTGCTGGTCCCCTTCAAATAATTCTAGGGATAACCAATGATGATATGCATTTATTGATAGTTACTTGTAAAAGCAAATAACCAAGCCATAATAAGAATAATCCGCATAAATAATTGAGTAAATTACACTTTGTGTCCTTTATGTATTATCAGAATTATGACACGTGCCCTTTAAAAGATTTAATTTCAGTTTATTGATTGTGTGAAGAACGGGTTGATTTCAAATGGTGGTCAACGATTTGATTACAAATGGTGGTCAACGATGCCTATTTATAGGCGTGGTCGCGTGGAATCCCCTAGCGAACCGACGGGACGTTTCCTTGAAACATTGCAATGTATTGGTTGTTTATTTACAATAATTCCATAACTAACTTATTACTTACTATAATACACTTTGTGCACTAACTTTACTAACTAGACACTAACTAATATTTAAAATATTTAACAAGATTGGGATTAAAGTGATTCATATCAGATTATCGACAATGATAAGAAGAAAACTCAGAGATAGAAGCAGACTAGCTCAAATCATCGATGGTTACATTCTATTCATTAGTTCGTTTAAGTACAATACAAAAGACTAGTTGACCTCCTCTACTATATAAAGCAACAGTCATGGTCACTTTAACATTCTACGATACGTTAGCTTTTAAGCCTGACATCCACAGGCCAGGGTGCGATATTTCGAAGGGCTTGTTATTTAAAAAAAAAACATGATATGTATATGTAAAAAAAATTTAATAGGGTATACCCATACAAACACCAACATATGCCCACTTACAAAACAAAACTATTCTTATGGTTTAAATTAATTATTAGCCCATTGACATTAGATTGTATGAAAAACTAGTTTAGATTATATATTTCATTAAGGTATAAGGGCACGTTTTTTCAAGCTTGAACAGGGTACACGAATTCTCAGAGCTGGTCATGTTGGCATTAAGGCACTTGCCACTTGGTAACGGTGAAACTGATCAAGTGACCATCGTTGACCCTATGCGGGTTAACCATCTACGCTAGTGACCATCACTTGTGAATAGCATATACTAACTAGATAATGTTTAATTAAACCTCAATAAAACAATTGCTAGTGTGAGGACCAAAATATCATAGTTAGATAATGATGAATAAAACTCCAATAAAACCAGTGTTCTAATGTATTTTTGTTACTTTGTACTGTTTTATGGTTTGTGATAGTGTAATTTTGAGTACTAGCATTATGTGATGATGATAGTGGTGAGATTGCGTCCATAGATCATTCATCTATCAATTTATATATGCTTTGTTCAAATCTATTATCATTAATACAACAATATGTGTAACTTTTACATATCCATTGTTCACTACTCCAAAACCACTTCTATGATCATTCCAGTACACTTAACATATGAAAGATTTACATGCAACCATTTCATTGTCGGATTCAATCACACCTTGATTAAATTACAAGATTGCCACAATGATTAATCTTCTTTGGTTTCGACGAGATTGGTTGCTTCCACACAATCCAAAACGGTCTCATCTTCTTGGTAATTTTACTCGTCAATCGGAATTAACTCGGATCCGATTCTTCTTCACTGGATCAGATCTTCGTTCGGTTGATCTTCTCTTCTTCACACGGATTTTTCGACTCATGGCTATAAATAGATTCGATCTTCTCTATTATCGAATTAATTCACTTTTTGACGGATTCAATCAACGCGTCCAACAATTGTCATTACTTTACAAACCAATGATAATATATCAATAGAGTTAAATGCCATTTTAGTCCCTGTGGTTTGGGTCATTTTGCCAGTTTAGTCTAAAAATTTTATTTTTCGCATCTAGATTTAAAAAGGTTTCGTCGTTGTCATTTTGGTCCAACTGACTTAACCCTATCTATGCTTCTCAGTTAGTCAAGGGGTATTTTTGTCATTTTGTCTATTATGTTAATTAAAGGTTTATTTTTATTCTTTAACTCTTTTTGGGTTTTTATATAAAAACACATATCTAGTTATAAAACCACAGGGACTAAAATGACATTTAACTCTATTCAATATATAACTCCACTGGCTTAAACTTCACAATTTGTTCATGAATTAGTCCTTCTCCTTTGAAACTAATTCAAAGTTATATTAAAACTTAAACTCACTGATGTCTCATTCGACCTGTACGCGTTTTTTTTTTTTCTTCTTTTTCTTTTTTCTACTACGATAATCAAATACTATAAGTAGACGCATAAACTTACTCGGTGATCCTTTATTCATCTCCGTCTCCCCTGGTCGAGTTTGGCTTAATAGATCTTGAACGTGTAATCGATCCTTGCTTTGGCTTGTCTTCTTTGGCTCTTGACCAAACTCTAATACCAATTGTTGGCCAAGACTTCCAATCATGAACATACAAAACCAAATACAAACGATTTGGAGACTAACACGTCTAGTCCTAAACCTACTCAAACTTTATTTAATATAAACCTATCTAATAAACAAATAAATCAAACTAATTAAATAAATAACCACTCTATATTTATCTCGAATCCACTCCTTAACTCATATTAACTTTCTGGATAAGTTAAAGCAAAGGAAATTCTTAGAAAATAGAAATCATGAAAATGTGAGGATTTGACATCCAACCATACTGAAACCATATAAAACATCCACCCAAATGAAATCATACAAGTTTAAATTTTTTTGTTTCATTGATATGTACACAAAAGCTAAAAACATGACATCAAAAATAGATGACTTGAGTTAATCACATGTTGCCTAAATGATAAAAGTTGACATAGATAATATTAGGATGATAATATAATACTGTTATTCGTCAACCGAATCGTTTTACTTAAACCAGGACTCGAATTGAACACCACAAAGACAGTATTACAATATGCATACATCAATGTTTTTTATACGCTCTAGCATAAGTACGGTTTAAACAAACACCACCACACGAGTGAGGACCTTAACAATTATAGCATTCAAAACGTTCACAATAGTTTCAGAGAATAACTTAAATCAGCACCATGCTGCTGAATATGCGCTTCAAGCTAGGGCACGCAGTCCGTAGTTTTCCCACGCTCGCTGGGCTTATCTGTTGAGTTCCACAAAAAAAATAAGCATGTTTTTATGAAACAAAATGATTAAAACAATGACGCATTTTCACACGGCTTACTTTTTGACAAAAACGGACATCTAGTGTCTCAAGCATGTTACAATGCGATATGGCGGACTCAACAGCTGCCTCACTAATATTGCAAGACTAATTGAAAGAGAAAAGATTCAGAAATGATGTAAATAAACTTTGGTAAATAATAAATAAATGGCACGCTTTGTATACCTGCAGAAAGAGGCTGGTTAATCGTGGGCAGTCGAGCCTCAAGATTTCCAATGAACTGCAATTGCTGAAGTATCAAAAACATGTAAATACGCTTTTTAAATTATTTAAGCATTACAAATACGAATACAATACCACAAAGTCACACCTTAGATTGAGAAAGCACAAATTAGAACATGCCACGTCAACTTCTTTCAGATACACAGATAGCGACATGTTTAACGACGATAAATTAGAAAAATGAGCGATCGAGGGGATGAGTACTTTCTTGATGTTTGGGCAACCAACACAGTTGAGGTTTTGGAGGAAACGCTGATACACACGATCAACACTAAAACTCCAGATTAGGTCATGCATATTCACACACCCGTTCAAACTGACATGAGTTAAATGAGTACAGCAAGCAAGCAGCTCTTCTATGGAAGCCTGACACAGACTCCCGTACGATAGGTCTAATTCCCGCAGTGTAGGGAGGGCCCCGTTTTTGTAAAGAGGTTCAAGTGATGAGTCGGTGAGATATTTGCATGCTTGCAATTTCAAAACCTTCAACAAACAAAAAAAAAATTCGTAAGCCAAGGTTCGAAAATTAAAAAGAGTAAAATTCCATTTTCGTCCCTGAGGTTTGGCCAGTTTTGCGACTTTCGTCCAAAGGTTTGTTTTTCCTCATCTGGATCCAAAAGGTTTGAAATCTTGCCATTTTCATCCGACTCGTTAACTCCAACCATTTTTCTCTGTTAAGTCAGGGGTATTTTCGTCTTTTTTTAACTTCAAGGGCAATCCGATCTTTTTCACTTAAGGACTCGCTCGTACATTATGCTAAATGCTTGTACATAAGGTGAAAAAGACCTAATTGCCCTTTAAGTTAACAAAAAAGACGAAAATACCCCCCCGACTTAACAGAGAACAATGGTTGGGGTCAACGGGCCGGATGAAAATGGCAAGATGTCAAACCTTTTGGATCAAGATGCGGAAAAATAAACCTTTGGATGGAAGTTGCAAAACTGGCCAAACCTCAGGGACAAAAATGGCATTTTACTCGATGAAAATTTATGTGATAATAACACTAACCTTTAACTGGAAACAAGAATCGAATACAGGTTGCAAGTTGGTTAAAAACGTGTAGGAAAGATCAAGTGATGTCAAATTTGGAAGCCGACGAAGAGATGTGAGTCCATCGGAACCGACAGATGTGCACGACATCAGAATTAGTGATTCAATGAGGGGACACG
>JARYGA010057569.1:0-21744 GCA_030545235.1 Helianthus tuberosus
ATATTAAATAAAAAATAATAAAAAGCTATATATTTACAAAAAAGTTATAAACATAAATTATTAAATAAATATCAAATTAATCGATAAATTAATAAATGTTTAAAAAAAGAAAAAAAATGTGTTAATATATGTATAAAAAAAGAAAATAGAATTATTAAAAATTGGTAAACGAAATATATGGTTTTAAATAAGGATAAAAAATAAAAAATATGTTATTAAAAGTAAATATACTAATAAACCATTATAATATATTAAATAAAAATAATAAAAAACTACATATTACTATAAAAATAAAGTTACTATTCATCGTCTTTCATCAACAAAATAAAAAAAATAATAAAAAGTTATATATTTAGAAAAAAAGTTATAAACATAAATTATTAAATAAATATCAAATTAATCGATAAATTCATATATGTTTAAAAAAGGAAAAAATTTATTAATATATGTTATAAAAAAAGAAAATAGAATTATTAAGAAATGGTAAACAAAATATATGGTTTTAAAAAAATGAAAAAAAAAGTATGTTATTAAAAGTAAATATAATAAGAAACCATTATAATATATCAAATAAAAAGCTACATATTATTATAAAAGTAAAATTACTATTCATCGTTCTTCGTTAACAATATATATATATATATATATATATATATATATATATATTAGAAAAAAGTTATAAACATAAATTATTAAATAAATATCAAATTAATCGATAAATTAATATATGTTTAAAAAAGGAAAAAAAAGTATTAATACATGTTATAAAAAAAGAAAATAGAATTATTAAGAAATGGTAAACGAAATATATGGTTTTAAAAAAGAAAAAAAAAGTATGTTATTAAAAGTAAATATAATAAGAAACCATTATAATATATCAAATAAAAAGCTACATATTATTATAAAAATAAAATTACTATTCATCGTTCTTCGTCAACAATATACATATATATAATGGTTGAAACACTATATTCATCTCTCAAAAAAAATATAAAGTATAAAATTTGTTTACACAAATAACCTATTTAAAATAAAAAAAAAGGTATAAAATTTGTTTACACAAAGAACCTATAGGGGCAGTTTCTTTATTCATCACCTTATCTTATTTTTTTCAATTTCTTTATCATATTAAACAATAGTTTAACTAAATATAAAGTAGATAAGGATAATAACTTTTTTATCAAACTCTAACTTAATAATAATATATAATTTGTAATACACATGTTTTTAACCTAATAATAAATAAAAAAACCAAATTAAAATTATAAATTAGTAAATAGGTATCATCATCATTTAAATGCATATCTTGATGATCATATGTATTAATCAGTTACAATATACTTATTCAACTCGGGCAATATACGAGGTATTTTAAAGATATAACTATATTATTTATTATATAAAATTAAATTTAAGGAAAATAGAAAACCCATATAAAAATAAACTCACATCTTAGACACATTTAAAACTATTAATCGAAAAATTTATAGCTTAATCCCATTAGGTATTAGCTCGGTACCCATTTTAGTTTCAAAAAATTAATAAAAACAATAACAATAACAATGAGCGGCAAAAAAATAGTTTACATTATCTATTTTGTTAAGGCCTGAGGGCACGTTTTTCCATGCTCGGACAGGACATCTGAATTCTCAATACCGACCTTGATGTAATGGTACGTACTTACATAACGGTACGCAATTACGTAAAAGGCAGCATACATATTCACGTAACTTTATAAGACTGGAAGGTATGGTGTGGGGAGGATAGGCCGCCACGTCACCGGGTGTGAGGATGGGTCTAATGTATTTGCGAACTGAGTGAACAAATCTTGGCCATTAATTTACATACGTGGATGGCTAGGATTTCATCATCAAATCGTAAAATACACTGGTGTATTTTATCATCAAATCCTGGTCATTGATCTACACACATGTATGGCCAGGATTTGTTCGCTCAGTTCGCAAACTACACTAGTGTTCACTCTTGAACCTAATCCTATATATATATATATGTATATGTATGTATGTATAGTTCTGTGTGTGATGGATGGGGCCGGCGAGATCGTCCAAAAGCAGACGGAGAAGAGGGGGACGGGCCAAGGGGGCGTTGTTCCGGGCCGGCGCCGTGCCTAGCCGGCCCTTGGCCGTCCCTCATACCGACTGGCCTAATACTTTTGAAAATAAGGCACATCACGGAATCACGTACCATTCACGTAATGGTACGTAATTGCATAATGATATGTAATCACATATCATGTTAAAAAATGCTATTTTTTAATTAAATGCTCATATCACATAAACCCCCACAAAATCAAATTAGTTGCGATGGTGTTCTAACTCATCACTTGAAAAAAAAAAAAAAAAACAACAAAAAACCACATCATGGCACATGTCTTCTTTCATCAACAACCAACACATCAATCCCGGGCTATCTATCATGTGAAATCCCATCAAGATGGAAGGGTTACGATGGTTTTTCTCTTGAACTCCCCAAACATAAGCTTCGATCACGAGAGTAGCCCAGGTTCCCTAATTGTGAAGTAAATGACTTAAGCACCACTAGGATGCTCGGTAAATTAAAAAAGGTGCTATTAAATGTACTATTCACTTCTTATATATTTACGGGTGAGATCCGTCATTTTTTCTCACAATAGAGGGTGTGACTAGTTAGAAAGTGGTACATATAGACCAAGCCATTAAGACCATCTGTAGTGGAAGACACCCCACCCTTAGGCGTATTAGTCAGCAATGGGGCATTATAGGGCGTTTTTCTAAAATGAGTGTAGTGTGGATGTGGTTATTGTGGGGCATTATGTTAAAAGGGTGTTATGGGTGATTTTCTGAACTTTTATCCTGACTGATATTCTGACTTTGTTTGTTTTATTGTGGCCAGGATGCTGGATCAGGATATTGGTAACATCCTGATGTGATATCCTGGTAGTAACCAATTAACCCACGTGTAGGTTATAGAAAGCAGTCTCTAACGGTCAGGTGGACTTCTTCTCCTCAAGACTCGGGCAAATAAGTTATAATACGAACGTTGAAGCCGGAAGACGTGGACTACAACGTCCACTTATGGAATATTCGCTGGATCCCGGAATAGTAGGATAATTAGTTGCTTTCTTTTTACTATAAAAGGGGATTGATCGGATCAGATTAGGGACACAATCTTTCGCACACTCTTTCTCTCTACTTGCAAACACTTACAACACACTAACACTTGTACTCAAATTGCATTGTAACACTTAGTTGATCCGCATCATATCCTGCACTGTATCCTGAGATTTGAAGCAATAAGAAGAACAAGGCAGCTGCGATTGTCAGCTCCCGAGGTTTTATGCCGGCGATCTAGATTGATCAAGGGCTTTCCTCGTATATCTCGTGTCACCCTTTACATTTTTGCTCATTGTTTGATCATAGACATAGCTCAATATCCTGAGCTATATCCTGAACCTGTTTTTGTAAACAACTTAACTAGCATATTTTCAACACACGTTCTTAGCACACTACCTCACTTAACTAATTTGATCACTTAATTGCTTTGGTAATTTTTGACCAAAACAATTTGGCGCCCACCATGGGGCAAGTGGTGCTACTTCTACTAAAAGTTTTTGCAAAATCGTTACTTGGTTTTCTATTTTCAAAACTTTTTGCTACACTATTTTCAATGGCCTCGAAATCAAACATGAGCTCTTCCACCGTGTCTGCTACAACCTCTGCAACAATTGGTTCGGTGCTTCCACCACTTCCTCTGAGAATGCAAGCCTCTTCACAGGGAACTGAAAGTCATGTGGCTCGGGATGTTATCCCCGCTCGCAATATCCAGGGATCTGGTCCTGTTTTGGCTTCTAATGAAGAAATTCTAAATTTGTTTGGTAGTGTACAGGAACATATGAGGCAGCAGCGGGAAACTAATCAGATGCTGATGAGAGAGATACAACTCTTGAAATCCGGCCCAAGTAGGCCTGGTGAAGATACTGTCACTCCCTTGCAACCCAGGGCTTTAAACTTTAGTTCTGCAGTTTATACTGAGGATAACCGGGGGAATATTATGCCTAGCCATTCCCAGAATCATACTCCTGAGATACCCTCTTCAGTAAGAGTATCGACTGTGAGAAGCTCAGGATATGCTTCAGGATATGGCCAGAATCCTCAGACTGGTAATGTATCTAATAATAATAATACTCTTACTACTAATGGTGTTGGATCTTTGCAGGATGCAGGTATGACATCAGCATTTTCCAGGGAGCTTCAAAAACTGAAAGACATGATATCCAGTGTACCTGGGGTGGTCCAGCCAATTCCAGAAGTGTCCCAGGACAGCCACAAGATATCACGTTTCGCGTATCCCATTTGTGATGCTGAAATCCCAAAAAGATTTCAGACCCCCAACATGAAACTCTATGACGGAACTACGGATCCTAAGGAGCATATTGCCCAGTATAGGGAGAGGATGGAGATCAACCCTATCCCTCCAGATCTCAAAGAAGCATGCCTGTGCAAGGGTTTTGGTTCTACCTTAACAGGATCAGCCTTAAAATGGCTCTTAAACGTTCCTCCTCACTCAATTACTTCATTTGCTCATTTAGTTAATTTATTTAATAGTTAATTTTCTTGCAGCCGGAGTTTTGAGAAACTAACCAGTGATCTTTACAGAATAACTCAAGGGCCTCAGGAATCCTTGAGGGATTATGTGAACAAGTTTAGTCGGGAATCCTTGGATATCCCACATCTTGATGTTGCAACAGCTATGCAGGCTTTCAAGATGGGATTACAAAAGGATTCTCAATTTTACCAGGATCTTGTAATGAACCCCTGCAGGAATCTGGATGAAGCTCGTAACAGGGCTTTACGATATATTCGGTTGGAAGACGACAAAAAGATGCAAGAAAGGATGAATTCATCAACAACCTATGAGTCAACCAACAGGAAATCAGAATCCTCGTACAAACCATATCGCTCTAAGCCATATGGCAGAAATGACAGCAAGAAAGTGAATGCTGTTGAAGATGAGGATCCTGAGGAGTATCCTGAGTTGTCTTAATATTGTTTTTCCGTTAATATACCTGAACTAATGTATGCTATGCAGGGTTTAGGAGACAAGGCAAGATGGCCCCGGAAAAATCAACAGAAAGCTGATTGGAAGGATAAGTCCAAATGGTGTGCCTTCCATGAAGATTTCGGACATGTTACTGAGGATTGTATCGCTTTAAGGAAAGAATTAAGCTATCTCTTAAGCAAGGGATATCTGAAGGACCTCTTGGGAAGAAAGAAGAATAAGGGTCAGGATCCTGAGAAGGATCCTGAGCGAGCAGCATCACCTCCTGCGGATGCGAAAATAATTAACTTTATTTCAGGAGGATCCGACATTTGCGGAACGTCATATTCTGCGCCGAAAAGGCACGCAAAGGAAGCCAACGCAGAAAGGGGAGATAAACCAACCAGGATGTCAACCCTCACAACTGATAAAGTGATCATGTTCGATAAGGATGACAGGGATACTATCTAGGATCCTCATCATGATGCTTTAGTAATAACGTTATATGTTGCTAACCATTTTGTGCGCAGGATATTAGTGGATAATGGCAGCTCCATCAACATCATTCAGTTGGAAACGTTGAAGAGGATGAATGTATCCCCAATGGATATTACTTCGAACTCCACTGTGCTCGTTGGTTTCAGTGGAGAAGCTAGGAATACCGTAGGGGAGATAAAGTTGCCCGTGTATGTTGAAGGGGTTAATTCAATGCGGCGCTTTTGTGTCATGGACTCCTTATCCTGCTATAATATTATATTAGGTAGGCCTTGGATCCATGATATGAAAGTTGTGCCGTCGACATATCATCAATGTATCAAGATCCCTACCCCTTGGGGAGTAGTCAAGGTGGAAAGTGATCAACGAGAAGCCAAGGAGTGTTATTCTTCTTCGATGAAATCCTCAACAAAGCATAGGGCAGCATAGCAATTAAAGATGCGAGGCCAGGATATCATGGAGGCTTCAGAACAGGATATGAAGAAAGTTATCCTGGATGAGGATAATCCGGATATCTCGGTGCTCGTGGGAACCAATATCCCTCAGGATATTGAAGATTAATTGACTAATTTTTTGAAATGCAGGATGTCAACATTCGCGTGGAAGCACGAGGATATGACAGGTATTTCCAAGGATATTATAACACATAAGCTCGGTATTGACAGGTCATTCAAGCCTGTCCAACAAAAGAGAAGGAAATTTGCTCCGGAGCGAAATATGATTATTCAGGAAGAAGTAGAGAGGTTATTGAAATCCAAAATGATCAGAGAGGTCAAGTTTCCAAGATGGCTAGCAAATGTGGTGGTGGTGCAGAAGAAAAATGGGAAATGGAGAGTTTGTGTAGATTACACAGACTTGAACAAAGCTTGTCCCAAAGACCCATTTCCTCTTCCTCATATTGACTCAATGGTGGATGCTACTGCCGGCCATGAGATGTTAACCTTCATGGGTGCATCCTCAGGATTCCAGCAGATCCAAATGGAACCTTCAGACCAGGAGGATATTGCCTTCATGACACCAACAGGTATTTATTGTTACACTGCTATGCGCTTTAGTTTGAAAAATGCAGGTGCAACATATCAAAGATTGGTGAACATGATGTTCAAAGAGAAGCTGGGGGACACTATAGAGGTGTACATCGATGACATGGTAGTAAAATCCAAAAAGGCTGAGGATCATCTCCAGGATATTAAGGGATCATTTGATATCCTGGATCAATATAACATGAAGCTGAATCCTGCTAAGTGCCATTTCGGAGTGGGGGCAGGAAAGTTTCTAGGATATATGGTGACTAAAAGAGGGATAGAAGCAAGCCCGGAGCAGATTAAAGCTATCCTGGATATCAGGTCACCTTCAAATATGAAGGATGTTCAACGATTAACAGGGCGAGTAGCAGCATTAAACAGATTTATTTCAAGATCCTCGGAAAAATGCAAGGAATTTTATGATATCCTGAAGAAGAATAAGAAGTTCGAATGGGGAGTGAAGCATGAAGCAGCCTTGCAGGATTTGAAGCAGTATATTGCAACCGCACCTCTATTGATGAAGCCAGAGGATGCTGAACCATTATCCCTGTATCTTGCAGTATCAGGGAATGCAGTAAGTGCTGTCCTTGTAAAGGATCATGAAGGTCAGCAGTATCCTGTTTATTATGTTAGTAAAAGTTTATTAGATGCTGAAACTAGGTATTCTCATTTAGAGAAATTGATATTAGCCCTAGTTATGGCGTCAACAAAACTTAGACATTATTTTGAAACACATAGGATTCATGTTAAAACCAACTATCATGTAAAAAATGTGCTTAGGAAACCAGAGATGTCAGGTAGGATGGCTAAGTGGTCAGTAAAATTAAGTGCATATGATCTAGTGTATGAACCTAGAAATGCCATAAAGTCTCAGGCTTTAGCTGACTTTGTGGCTGATTTCAGTAGTGATATCCAAAGTGAAGTAGACTTAGAAGTACAACAGCTAGGAGAAAACTTAGAATCCTGGACACTATATACTGATGGTGCATCTAATGTAAGAGGTGTAGGTTTGGGTATACTACTAAAATCGCCACAGGGGGACATATTACCCCAAGCTATTAGATGTGAGTTTCATGCCACTAATAATGAAGCAGAATATGAAGCTTTAATTGCAGGATTAGAATTGGCTAAGAGCATGAATATCAAGAGTTTACAAGTATTTGTTGATTCCTTGTTAATCACTAATCATTTTAATGGAACCTATGCAGTTAAAGGGGAGAAGTTAATCGAGTATCTCGAAATTCTCAAAAAATTAGCAGGATATTTCGATATTTTTACACTTGAACAGGTACCAAGAGAGGATAATGTTGAAGCTGATGCCTTGGCAAATCTAGGATCATCAGTCAGGATACCGGAAGGAACCCGAATACGAATATTACATATCCTATATCCTGCGATGGATCCTCAGGATAAGGAAGTAGTTAGTGTTCAGGATCCTGATGATGAGTATCCTGAGGAGTATTCTAAGTCTTGGATGGCTCCAATCATAAGATATCTCAAGGAGGGACACATCCCAAAGGATGAAAATCTTAAGGCCTTTAGAATGAAGGTATCACGATTCACTATTATAAATAATGTTTTGTATAAGAAATCTCTTGCAGGACCATATCTGAGGTGCTTGGAGGATCCCAAAACTAAAGAAGTGCTTTAGGATATACACGAAGGGGATTGTGGTAACCATACTGGGGGCATGTCATTATTCTCAAAGGTATTAAGAACAGGATACTATTGGCCGACGATGAGAAAATATGCTGCAGAATATGCTCGAAGATGTGATGCGTGTCAAAGACACAGTAATATATTACATCAACCTGCTGAGCCACTTTATCCTATCGCTTCCCCTTGGCCAATCATGAAGTGGGGATTGGATATAGTAGGGAAATTGCCAAAAGCTCCAGGAGGAAAGGTCGTCATGCTGGCAATGACTGATTATTTTTCTAAGTGGGTCGAAGCTGAAGCATTTGTTCAAGTCAGAGATCAAGAAGTAGTATCCTTCATAAAAAGGAATATCCTGACTAGGTTTGGAGTACCAGCTGAGATAATTTGTGATAATGGATCTCAGTTTATAAGTAAGAGGACTACTGAATTTTGCAAGAGTTGGGGAATCAAAATGATCACATCCACATCGGTACATCCTCAAGCAAATAGACAAGCAGAATCCTCAAACAAGATGATTGTCAACAATTTGAAGAAAAGGCTTGGAGCTAAGAAGGGAAGATGGGCAGAAGAATTACCCTTTGTTTAATGGGCTGATAGAACAACGGTGAAAAGTGCAACTGGCCAAACCCCGTTTTCCTTGGTATTTGGAGCAGAAGCTGTGATCCCGACAGAAATGGTGATACCTACAGCAAGATCCAACCTCCGGGATCCTGAGCAGAATCCTGAAGCCCTATGCCAGGAATTGGATATTGTTGATGAGACAAGAGATGCAGCAAAACTAAGGATGGCAGCATATCAACAGAGGATATCCAGAGCATATAACAAGAATATAAGGACTAGAAGGTTCCAAGTTGGAGATTGGGTGTTAAGAAAAGCTTTTCAGAATACTACTAATCCTGCTGATGGAAAGTTGGCTCCGAAATGGGAAGGACCCTATGAGATTGAATCAGAATCAGGAAAAGGAGCATACCGACTCAAGAATATGGAGGGGGATATGATACCAATATCCTGGAATGCTATACATCTAAAGCTCTATTTCAAGTGAGTTTGGAATTTAAATTCTAACTCAGGATGGTATGGATTCTATCTCTTTTAATATGTTTTAATATTATTTATTCTTTTGAACCCATTACTGACTTAAGCATCGGAGGGGTGTTAGCTAGGCTAACACCCACCTTAGTTTACAGCTGTTTTGCAGTATATGCTTCGGGATATAGCTCCAGGATACACATTCAGGATACTTCGAAAGATTAGAGGATTGGTCCCCTCTCTCACGTTTAAGGGATCCTGATCCCTTCACAGGTTTAAAGGTATTCACCTTTCTCTCGAATTGGGTTTAAACACCCCGCCTGGAGCGCAAGTTATCCAGGGACAGTTCAAGATAGCGGGACCAGTCCATGTAAAAGTGGCTGACAATTTCGTTATTGTTGGCTATATCCTGGATCCTAAAGGTATATGAGGATTGATCACCCTCTCTCACGAAAGGGTATTTTCATACTCTCTAAGGTTTAAAGGTTATCACCTTTCTAAGTCTTGGAGTTTATACACTCCCGCTTGTAGCGCATGAAAATTTGGGATTTTCCCCAGGATACTTATGGGTTTATCCCCAGGATACTAAGGATTTATCTCCAGTACATTTTAGGGTTTACCCCCTGTAACACAAGAACTGTTCAGACGATTGGAACCAATGTTCAGAAAATTTCTAAGTGTTCAAAGACTTTATGCACAGGGGACATTCCTTCTGAGGTGATTGTGTAGAGCTCAAAAGATCAAATTCGGACCTAGTGTACTAAGTATCTCGGACTGGGGACATCTTAGTGGAAGAAGTTGCAAAACGATTGAAGTTCGATACTAGGCTTACACTCTATTCCTGGTATGATCTTTCCTTTGTGAACCTTACTTAAGTCATTTGAACTTTCGAAACTATGTTGGAAAAAGGCTTAAATATCCTGATTAGGATATATTCTTAGGATATGTTCTCAAAATGTATTTTCGGAATATGTTTCAGGATATTTGGTTGGAATGTTTGGGATATAATACTTGGGTTAGAAACTAATACTCTGGTCAAACAAGTATTATCAAAATGAATTTTGAAAAATAAACTATCCTTTTTTCTTTGGAAACTTTATCTAAATTGTTTGACTTGTAAAAACCCTATTTGATGAAAGTCTTTGTATACCGATCAGGATATTTTCACAAAATAATGGCACTAATTTTGGGATGCTGAAATTTGAACTATACAATGCATAACAAAAAATTAAAAAGCAACAGCAAGTAAGTCAAAAGGAGGTGGTATTATCCCAAATAAGCGATACTAGTTGATAACCAAAGGCTTCATCCTAAAACCTAGGACCCATCCACCTTTGGTTATCAAATCGTTTTAATGCAGGAAAAGAAGTTGTTCAAAGGACAAGAAATAAAATTGTTCATACTAACATAACCATCAAATTTAAAAGAAATGAGTTTTAGGGGGCAACGCCTTCATCGCGTCTTCACCAGCATCCGCTTCAGGATTAGCATGAACCTCCTTCTCAGCCTCGTCGTCAGCACCCATTAGCTTTTCCAACGCTTTTGAAGACCCTACAGCCGCAGATTTAACGGGATGCTCCACGGGATTACCCCCAAGAGTTCTTAGCTTGGTCTCCCAGGCGTCGACGTTCCAAGAAGGGCATTCGAAGCCCAGGGCTTTGGCTTCGTAAGCCATTTTTAGCAGAGCCTGCAATAGGGAGATGACAACGGAGCCTTTGAGGCCTTCCCGGTAAGTGGCCATATCCTGCTCATGTTGGGCGTGGGCAGTGTCCAGATGGGCTTGGGCTTCATGAGTGGCTTTTTTAAGAGCAGCCTGATGCTCCTAAGTCATGGTCTTGAACTTGTCTTCGTAGTGTCGAGTTTTGGCAGCAGCGATCATACCTTGGTCGGAAATGGTAACCTCAGCTTTCTTCAACTTGGACTCGAGCATCTTGTTGAGCACACAGGATTCTTGGTACAAATGAACCAGACGTTCGAGGCCCTACACCCAAAGACACAGGTATTATGATAACCAGGATATTGGTTTGACGTATATGTGCAGGATATGGAATAGGAATTTATACCTGGTTAAGAAAGGAAGTCATGAACCCGCTCGCCTCAATAAACCCATGATTCTCATAGGGGGAACGTATCGGAGATGGTAGGTGAATCAGTCTCTTTCCTTTTGCGAGAACTTGAACTCCGGGGCTTAGTAGCCGGCGAAGGCTTGGGAATGATGATGGCTTTGGAGCTACTGGGCTTGGATGAGGCCGTAGCCTTGGGACTGGGCACCTTCTTGACCTGGACGTGATCGGAGTAACTGTCCAGCTCCTCAAGGTCGAAAACTTCTGGGATCTTGGCTGGTGCTGCATAAAGGGGAAGTTCTAAATCCTTATTACTCTTTCATTATATTACGCTAATCAATTATTTACGAAATGACTCTTACCAGACATATCAGATGATGAATATTGACAGGAACTTGGGAGGTGTGTGGAAAAACTCATGTCACCTTCCGGTAACTGGTAAATTGCTTTGATCTTTTTTTTGGATTCTGCAGTAGGAGGGGCTACTTCTTTAAAGTTCACTGCATAAAGGCCATATAAGAAAATATTAGCACAGGATAAAGGCCTGGAAAAATCTGGGGATATTCTTGAAACCCTAAACCCTACCGGTGGTTAACCACTCCACCGGAATATCACCGCTTGGAGGCGTGACGTGACCAGGATCAAGCCACCAATCATATTGAACAATGTATTTAAGATAGATAAAATCCAACCACACAATATAATTGGTGATCAAAAGCTAGTTAACCAAGTTCAAATTAAACAGCGGAAGCATTAAAGGCAAAACCAAAACATAAGTTCAATAAGTTCATAAAGTTCAAATGTTAAGCATGGAACATAACAGTCAATATCCCACAATGACCTCCTCCTCGTGCAAGCTCCATAAGCATCTAACGACCTGTAAGGCATGTAACAATGAGTCAACAACAAAGTTGAGTGAGTTCACAGTTGGTTTTTAGTTTTAAGTTGTTTCCGAAAACATGGTTTGTCTATTGCTGGCTTACTTGCCATGGGGGTTACCCCATAGTTGAAAATATGATTAACCAATTCCTTCTTTATTACCCAAACCATACCCATAATCAGTGGGGGCTTCCCCATGTGAACCACTAGACCGTTACCATATCGACTACTAACGAAAGTAAGTTGTGCCCTACGTCAATGTCTATCATCATTGACAGTTTGCCATAGTCCATTAGTACACGCTCGTCTGACTGGCACGGTGTGAGGTTTGTTAAACCTAATAGCGCTATTAACTAATGACCCGCTCGCCATTGGCCTCGGCGATTAAGTCGATATAAAATGAGGGACTTAATGATAGAGTTTTGTCTAGTAGGTTTTAAGGTTGTTGTCCTACCCAAGGAGGACGAACGTACGTATTCTACCCAAGGAGAATACGCAGGATTAATATTGGCATCCTACCTATGGAGGATGGCGGTACATATCCTACCTAAGGAGGATATGCAGGTTCCATTTTAGTTCTTTTAATATTGGCATCCTACCCATGGAGGATGGCGGTACATATCATACTCAAGGAGGATATGTAGGTTCTATTTTAGTTTCTTAACCCATTCCCAAACCACCGGGAATCCCATGCCTTGTAGAAAGTGTGAACTCACCTTGGTTTGCTCGGTTAGATTAGTTACTCTAATAATCAGAAATCAAGCACGTCCTAATAAAGTACAGATAACAATCAATTTCTCGTGCATGCATAACACGTATCCTACGTATGGTTTATCTACTCATTACTTCTATCACATACCACACAATTCAAATATCACACTCTGACTTTTGTGGAAAGATCATGGTTAAAAATACACTTGTAACACATGTTAGAAAATAATTTTCTATGTGTTGGGGTTTTTAGAAAATTTCGCCAGAGTCTCCTTTGTAAATGGAGGCGACCATGCTAATAAGCATATCATTTTCTTTTCCAAAAAAAAAATCATTCAACAAACAACAACAATTTGCCAAGAGCAAACTATTCCATTTACAAACCAACATGAACTTGATGTTACATAAAAACGCGTAGTAACTTGGTAAGGCGTTTAGTGGGTTTAGTTACCCTCCAAAGTGTGTTTACTTTATTTAAAATCTCAGTCTCGGGATTTTTAGATGTTCACAACTTGTGAACATATTTTACAAATATATTTATTTACAACATTTTAATGTGTCACTAGTATCCATATACTTACTTTATTTCCAAAATAGTGTAAGGATCATGATCTTTCGAAAACCGTCTTTTAAACTTGGTTTATTTAGGAAAATCTCTCACAAGTTTTAGATCTACAAGATCACTAGTTCACTTGGTTTATTATTTTTACAAGAAATCATTTTATCACCAAGTTCATGTCTAAATATGGAGGTGATTCTTTTATGTAAACCCCTAATCACCTCCTAACTTGTTAAGTCATGTTTTTAATCATAAGTTAACAAGTTTCATATAATGATCAACATCATATTTCTAGAAATCAACAAGCAAGCATCAACATATACCAAACAACATCATACTAACATTATTTCTTCATGTATCATCTTATTTAAGCTTATGTTCAAGTTTCATTCTTTTGATTCTTAGTGTTCTTCATGATAATCAACATGTATCATCTTTTAACCACTATAATAAGATGTAAAATGGAGTGTATGATGTTCTTACCACTAGCTCAAGGCTAGGGATGATCAAGAGAAGAAATGGAGTGGATAAAAGCAAATGAAGAAGGTCTTTGAACTTCCGAAAGCTCCTAGCTTCTTTGTGCACCTTCTAACACCCTTGTATATGCTTGGAATTGTATGAAGGTGAGTGAATGATGGTGATGATGGTGTTGGTGATTTCGGCCGAAGCCAAGGGAGAAGAAGAGAGAGTGAGGTGTGTTGAAGTTGTGAATGAGAAATGAAGTTTAGGACTCTTGGTGTACACTTATAACCATTCCACTACATTAACTCTTGTGTAATATGTTCCTCGTGTGCCAACACAATCCTATTAAATATTAAAACAAATCAACAAGGTGGGTCCCTTGTTGGGGCCGTAGACATGGGGGGGGTAGTAGATTAGGTTTGAATTAAGTTGGTTAATTACTAGTTAAATCTCAAGTGTAAGTTATGTTTCTAGTTAGTTGATATTTTTA
Source organism: Helianthus tuberosus (assembly GCA_030545235.1). Lineage (NCBI taxonomy): Eukaryota > Viridiplantae > Streptophyta > Magnoliopsida > Asterales > Asteraceae > Helianthus > Helianthus tuberosus. The sequence continues at coordinate 14,410 of JARYGA010057569.1, forward strand.
TGAGGTGTTATGATGTTCGGGGACCATAACTAGCTCAGTAATGTTAAAACAATGCTTCTAGTATAATTTTGGTGTTTCGGGTAGAGTCCGGCTGTTCAGTTAGATACTGTTCCGTTAAAGTGTTAAGTTATCCCGTATAGTGTCTTTTATGTATCTTTTTGTAATACTTTTAATTCCCAACACTTAGGAAAGCATACAGGACCATTTAGTCAATTTTTCTGCACAAGACTAGTATGTTAAAAAGCACATGTAAGTATGACGCAGTAATCAGGAAGCAGTTAAGTAATTTAGCACAGTCATCAAGCACTTTAATTAACATTTAATTAATCGTACGGATACATGTAATTAGGAGGGTTGTCACATTCTCCCCCTGTTAAGAAAATTTCGTCCCGAAATTTAGCACGTGTCTACTGAGGAAGCTAGTTAAGTTGCGTGGTTTTCCTGGTTTTCCTGGGGTGTCACATCATTCCCCCGTTGGTTTGGAATTTCGTCCCAAAATTCTACAGTAGCTTCAGCCTCAGTAGTGGTTGCACTTTTCCTAAACAAATGGGGATACTTGAGTTTCATTTGGTCTTCTCGTTCCCAGGTATACTCTGGGCCACGACGGGAGTTCCAACGAACTCGAACAAGAGGTATTCTGGTACGCATGAGAATCTTAACGTCTCGGTCAGTAATCTCTACTGGTTCCTCGATGAATCGCAGCTGATCGTCGATAGTGAGCTCCTTGAGAGGAACTATGAGGGTCTCATCTGACAGACACTTCTTCAGATTCGACACATGGAAAACATTGTGAACTCCGCTGAGTTCTTCAGGTAGATTCGACTTGTAAGCGACCTTGCCAATTTTCTCAATGATTTCGAACGGTCCGACATAGCGCGGATTGAGTTTGCCTCGTTTTCCAAAACGAACTACACATTTCCAAGGTGAGACTTTAAGTAGCACTCGATCCCCAACCTGGAACTCGAGTGGTTTCCTTCGCTTATCAGCATAGCTTTTCTGACGGTCGCGAGCTGCCGCCATTCGCTGTCGTATCTAAGCAATCCTCTCGGTTGTATCTACTACAAGTTCTGGGCCAGTGATTTGACTGTTGCCAACCTCTGCCCAACAAAGAGGTGATCGGCACTTCCGTCCGTACAATGCCTCGAACGGAGCGGCCTGGATACTGGTGTGGTAACTGTTGTTATACGAAAACTCCACTAACGGGAGGTGTTTTTCCCAGCCATTACCAAAGTCGATTACACATGCCCTAAGCATGTCTTCAAGGGTTTGGATGGTGCATTCAGATTGCCCATCCGTCTGTGGATGATATACCGTGCTCATGTCTAATCGAGAGCCAAAGGACTTGTGCACAACTTGCCACAATTCAGATGTAAAACGTGAGTCACGATCAGAAATGATGGAGGTTGGCACTCCGTGCCTTGATACTACTTCCTTTAGGTAGACGTCTGCTAGAGTAGAAAACTTATCCGTTTCCTTGATAGCCAGAAAATGTGCAGACTTGGTCAGTCGATCCACGATCACCCAAATGGTATCGTTTCCGCGTTGAGATCTAGGCAGGCCAGTAACAAAATCCATGGAAATTTGCTCCCATTTCCATTTAGGTATCTCTGGTTGTTGAAGTAGGCCTGATGGTTTCTGGTATTTGACCTTGACCCTAGCACAAGTCAAGCATTTACTGACGTAGGTTGCTATGCTGGCTTTCATGCTAGGCCACCAGTATGTAGTCTTTAAGTCGTGGTACATCTTATCCGAACCAGGATGTACTGAGTAACGAGACTTATGTGCTTCATCCATTACAAGCTCGTGTAAGTTTCCATAAAGGGGAACCCAGATGCGCCCTATTACTTAGTAAGTGTCGTCTTCCTTTTGTTCTAACCGTTTCCTTGATCCTCGTAAGGACTCAGCCCTGATGTTTTCTGCTTTCAATGCTTCGACCTGAGCATCACGAATTTGAGCGGGAAGGCTAGAGTGAATGGTAAGCTGTAACGCATGTACACACTTAGGTATAGTATCCTTTCGACTGAGGGCGTCGGCCACAACATTGGCTTTGCCCGGATGGTACTTGATCGCGCATTCGTAATCATTCAAGAGCTCGACCCATCAACGTTGTCGCATGTTTAACTCCTTTTGCTTGAAGATATGCTCGAGACTCCTGTGATCGGTGTAAATGGTGCACTTGATACCGTACAGGTAATGTCTCCATATCTTAAGTGCGAAAACAACTGTTCCTAATTCCAAGTCGTGCGTAGTGTAGTTCCTTTCGTGAACTTTAAGTTGGCACGATGAGTAGGCAATGACCTTGTCATGTTGCATCAACACACAACCAAGTCCTTGGATGGAAGCGTCGCAATAAACCACAAAATCATCTGTGCCTTTAGGCAATGAGAGGATAGGCGCGCTACAAAGTCTATCTTTTAAGTGCTGAAATGCGGACTCCTGTACATCACCCCAACGATAGGTGACACCCTTCTGAGTCAGTGAAGTGAGAGGTTGCGCAATCTTTGAGAAATCCTTGATAAACCTTCTGTAATATCCTGCCAAACCCAAGAATTGGCGGATCTCTGTTGGTGTACGGGGTGCAGGCCAGTTCTTGATCGAGTCAACCTTGGATGGATCAACGTGAATCCCATCCTTGTTTACCACGTGGCCTAGAAAGTGGACTTCACGAAGCCAGAAGTCACATTTCGAAAATTTGGCATACAATTGCTCTGTTCGAAGAAGTTCCAAAATAAGTCTCAGGTGTCGTTCGTGTTCCTCCTGATTCTTAGAATAGATCAGGATGTCGTCGATGAATACAATGACAAACTTATCCAGGTAAGGCTTGCACACTCTGTTCATGAGATCCATGAAGACTGCAGGTGCATTCTTCAATCCGAAAGGCATAACCAGAAACTCGTAATGCCCATACCGAGTCCTGAATGTTGTTTTAGAGACATCCTCGTCTCGGACTCTCAGTTGATGGTAGTCTGACCTTAGGTCAATCTTTGAGTAGAAACTCGACCCTTGCAACTGGTCGAATAAGTCATCAATACGTGGGAGAGGATAACGATTCTTCACGGTCACCTTGTTGAGTTTGCAGTAGTCAATACACATTCTGAAGGTATTGTCTTTCTTCTTCACGAATAACACTGGAGCTCCCAAAGGCGAAGAGATAGGACGTATGAAACCCTTTTCCAAGAGTTCTTGTAGTTGCGTGGACAGTTCTTTAAGTTCTGATGGAGCTAGACGATAAGGTGCTCGAGCTATAGGCGTTGCTCCAGGAGCTAGCTTGATTTGAAACTAAACTTGACGATGAGGCGGAAGACCAGGCAATTCCTCAGGAAATACCTCAGGAAAATCATGTACAATAGGTATGTCTTCTATCTTCCTTTCTTCCGAGGATGTATCAGAAACGAGGGCTAGGATAGCAGTGTGGCCCTTTCGCAACCACTTCTGGGCCTTAAGGAAAGAGATGATGCCCACAACAGCACCACTCTTGTCGCCACGAATTACGAGGGGTTCTTTACTAGAACGAGGGATGCGGACAATCTTCTCGTTGCAAAGAATTTCCGCTTGCTGATGAGATAACCAATCCATCCCAATAACAACGTCGAAACTACCCAGAACGATAGGAATAAGATCGATAGAGAAGGTCTGACCAGCTAGGACGAGGTTACAGCCCTTAACTATGTGTGCGGCCTCGAGACTCTTACTGTTTGCTAGCTCTACCGTGTGTTTGGTGTTCAGAAGTGTTGGAGTGCACTTAAGCATTTGGCTCACTTTTAAGGACACATAACTAGTATCGGAACCCGAATCAAATAAAACAGTAACAAAGAAATCATCCAGAAGAAACTTATCCATCACCAGGTTGGGATCGTTCCTCGCGTCACCCTGACCCAGCCCGAAAACACGTCCCCTGGCTCCATTGCCATCATTGTTTCCCCCATTATTGTTTCCGTTCCCCTGATTGTTGTTGTTGTTCTGTTTCTGGTTCAACTGGGGGCAGTTTCTCTTGAAGTGACCTTCAGCACCACGCTGAAAACATCCCTTGTTACTCTGCTGTTGCTGCTGCTGATTCTGTGGAGCTTGTGGCTGCTGTTGACGATTCTGATTCGCAGGACGTGAGCTCCTGCAATCCTTGGCTTCATGACCCAGCTTGTTACATCTCTGACAACGACCCTTGTTGCACGGCCCGCTGTGGTGCAAATTACATCGATTGCACTTAGGGTGATTTCCCTTGTATCCACCCTGACCTTGATTCCCAGAAGTCTGCTGACTGGGGCTCCTGTACTCATCTGTCTTTCGCTGCTGGGACTGAGACTGAACTGAAGTAGAACCCTTGCCCGAATTTCCATCCCACTTGCGCTTGTTATCACTGGGAGCATCAGAAGTAGTATTAGCGCTAATACGCTTGGGCAGCTTGTTCTGCTCAACTTCCTGATCAGTGAGACGATGAGCCAACCGAATGATTTGCTGAATGGTGCCAAGATTAGCCGAGGTCACGTGGCTCTGAATTTCTGGCACTAAACCCTTAAGGTACAGCTCGATACGCTTGATAGGAGGATCCACCATTGTGGGACACAAGATAGCTAATTCGTTCGATCTCTTTGTGTATGCCTCGATTTCAGACCCCGTCATCTTCAAATTGAAAAATTCCACCTCTAGCTTGTGGATGTCGTCACGACTACAGTACTCTTCTTTGATCAGTTCTTTGAAGTCATTCCATGGGGTGGCATTAGCAACCGCCAGCCCTAGCAGTTGAACCTGTGCTTTCCACCAGGTTAACGCAGCACCTTCGAGTGTTCCAGTAGCAAATTTCACCCTACGATCTTCAGGGCATTCACACATCTCAAAAACAGACTCAATCTTCTCGAACCAGTGAAGAAGGCCTACAGCTTCTTCTGTGCCGCTGAAGGTACTAGGTCGGCAATCCATGAATGTTTTGAACGTACATACGGGAGGTTGAGCATGCTGACCTGTCGCGCGAGAACGAAAAGATAAGATTAAGTACGAGAGTTGGTTCGCGAGAGTAGGATCTAAACATCCTAAGATGGGTTGATATGGCAGGTTATACCTCCTGCAGGGACAGCTGCGAGTGCCTCAGCCACTCGTTCGTTGATTAGAGCCGTCAGCTGGGCTTGAGTCAAGTTCAAACGTCGACTCATGATCTTTACAACGAAGCAAACGTAAGTGAGAAAAGTGCCGCGAAAGTGCGTAAGCGTGGGACGACAGAAGAGAGTAAGCACACAAGGCTCAAATAGCAGTTATCACGTTAACTAATGCACTATATGGATTACCAAACAGACAATATAAACATAATTCATACCACCTATTGTGTCGAGTCTTGCACGTGGAGCGAAGCGTCATTGTGGATCGTTGAGCACTGTACAGGTTATAGTCTGGTTTTGTCAAAAAGCTTTTCCCTTTTTTAAAACCAAGTTCACTATAACCAATGGCTCTGATACCAATCTGTCACACCCCCAGAATCCACCATGCGGAGTATCACCGCTTGGAGGCGTGACGTGACCATGATCAAGCCACCAATCATATTGAACAATGTATTTAAGATAGATAAAATCCAACCACACAATATACTTGGTGATCAAAAGCTAGTTAACCAAGTTCAAATTAAACAGCGGAAGCATTAAAGGTAAAACTAAAACATAAGTTCAATAAGTTCATAAAGTTCAAATGTTAAGCATGGAACATAACAGTCCATATCCCACAACGACCTCCTCCTCGTGCAAGCTCCATAAGCATCTAACGACCTGTAAGGCATGTAACAACGAGTCAACAACAAAGTTGAGTGAGTTCACAATTGGTTGTTTAGTTTTAAGTTGTTTCCGAAAACATGGTTTTTCTATTGCTGGCTTACTTGTCGTGGGGGTTACCCCATAGTTGAAAATATGATTAACCAGTTCCTTCTTTATTACCCAAACCATATCCATAATCATTGGGGGCTTCCCCATGTGAACCACTAGACCGTTACCATATCGACTACTAACGAAAGTAAGTTGTGCCCTACGTCAATGTCTATCATCATTGACAGTTTGCCATAGTCCATTAGTACACGCCCGTTCGACTGGCACGGTGTGAGGTTTGTTAAACCTAATAGCGCTATTAACTAATGATCCGCTCGCCATTGGCCTCGGCGATTAAGTCGATATAAAATGAGGGACTTAGTGAAAGAGTTTTGTCTAGTAGGTTTTAAGGTTGTTGACCTACCCAAGGAGGACGAACGTACGTATTCTACCCAAGGAGAATACGCATGATTAATATTGGCATCCTACCTATGGAGGATGGCGGTACATATCCTACCTAAGGAGGATATGCAGGTTCCGTTTTAGTTCTTTTAATATTGGCATCCTACCCATGGAGGATGGCGGTACATATCCTACCCAAGGAGGATATGTAGGTTCCATTTTAGTTTCTTAACCCATTCCCAAACCACCGGGAATCTCATGTCTTGTAGAATGTGTGAACTCACCTTGGTTTGCTCGGTTAGATTAGTTACTCTAATAATCAGAAATCAAGCACGTCCTAATAAAGTACAGATAACAATCAATTTCTCGTGCATGCATAACACGTATCCTACGTACGGTTTATCTACTCATTACTTCTATCACATACCACACAATTCAAATATCACACTCTGACTTTTGTGGAAAGATCATGGTTAAAAATACACTTGTAACACATGTTAGAAAATAATTTTCTATGTGTTGGGGTTTTTAGAAAATTTCGCCAGAGTCTCCTTTGTAAATGGAGGCGACCATGCTAATAAGCATATCATTTTCTTTTCCAAAAAAAAAAATCAATCAACAAACAACAACAATTTACCAAGAGCAAACTATTCCATTTACAAACCAACATGAACTTGATGTTTCATAAAAACGCGTAGTAACTTGGTAAGGCGTTTAGTGGGTTTAGTTACCCTCCAAAGTGTGTTTACTTTATTTAAAATCTCATTCTCGGGATTTTTAGATGTTCACAACTTGTGAACATATTTTACAAAAATATTTATTTACAACATTTTCATGTGTCACTAGTATCCATATACTTACTTTATTTCCAAAATAGTGTAAGGATCATGATCTTTCGAAAACCGTCTTTTAAACTTGGTTTATTTAGGAAAATCTCTCACAAGTTTTAGATCTACAAGATCACTAGTTCACTTGGTTTATTATTTTTACAAGAAATCATTTTATCACCAAGTTCATGTCTAAATATGGAGCTGATTCTTTTATGTAAACCCCTAATCACCTCCTAACTTGTTAAGTCATGTTTATAATCAAAAGTTAACAAGTTTCATATAATGATCAACATCATATTTCTAGAAATCAACAAGCAAGCATC